>JBCEWC010020254.1:0-11016 GCA_038996855.1 Solanum aculeatissimum
TATCAATCTCCGACAAGGCAACATGACCGTGAGGGACTATGCCCTCAAGTTCACAAAGCTCTCCAAGTATGCTCCTATACGTGTTGCGGATTCCCGTACAAGGATGCACAAGTTCATATCGGGTGTGTCAGATTTTGTTGTGAAGGAGTGTCGGACAGCTATGCTTCTTAAAGAGATAGATATCTCCCGGCTCATGACTTACGCTGAGAAAATTGAGGGATAGAAACTTAAGGAAATGAGGGTGCGTGAGGCTAAGAGGGCTAGGTTAGATGGTGGGTTCTCACACTCAAGGGGTGGTGGTGATGGTTATGGCCGATTCCATCAAGGCCAAGGTTCGGGGTGTGAGAGTTACAAATCATAAGGCACAATTTATGGGTGGTCCCCAAATTCGTCCTTGTGGTAGATGTGGGAAGAATCACGAGGGTGCATGTACAAGAGCTCTGGGTGCTTTCTTTGGGTGTGGTAGTTCAGACCACAAGGTGTATGACTGCCTAAGGAATACGAAAGAGGATCAAGTGTCTATGGTTGGTGGTGCTCCTAGAAACCACCAATTTTATGCTCGTAATGGTCGCCAAGAAGTAGAGGGAGCTCCGGATGTCGTCACGGGTATGTTAAAACCTCTAACTTTAATGCATATGGTTTTACTTGATTTGGATGGAACTTAGATTTTGCGACTCCTTTGTTGGCTATTAGAGTGGTAGGAGTTCCAAAACCTTGAGGGTTGTGTGATTGTGGTATAGTACTTAGGATGGAATTGTAATGGAGATTTCATCATATGGTATAGGTTAGAGGCATAAAGGGTTAGGCTTGAATCGGTATCGGTGGGTAGTAAGTCCCAAGGGATTTCCTAGAGCTTGGTAAGGTAACATATAGGTTGAACATGTCGTTGGATATGAAGGAGCGATATCCTCATCTTTCCCAACTCCACTAGAGCCTACGATACTAGGTTCTATCTTATATGGTCGTAATTGCTTGTTATCTTGAGTTTCAAGACATTACATGCATACATGAGCATGAAAGTGATTTAAATGATGTTTTGACATAAGTTTTGAAAGACTTTTGATATGATGCATAGTGTCTTGAGTTGTGGTTGAAATGTCTCTTGTATTGTGATTGATGTCCTCAAGTTAGAGCACATTCGAAGATGAATGTTCCCGGGGGGGTTAATGTAACAACCCAAAAATTTTCGAAACTCCTTATGGTTGGTCTTGTATGATGTTATACTGGTCATGGTTGAAATTTGGTAGCCACGGTTTGTGTTTAAGTGGCCGAACGCAAAATAGATCATTTTGGGGCCTAGAGAGGCCGTTTGGACAGTGAGCTTCATTGAACCATAAATTTTGATATGGGTTTAACCTTTTGGGCTACTACATATCCAATTTCATCTCTTTCAATTATCTTCGCAACGCAACTAGTTTCACTCAATTCCAAGTTCGTATGAGAAAGGTATGGCCCAAAGAGAGAGACAGCCTGAAATTGGGAAGACACTGGAAAGGGGCCCTGAAAATGGGCCAAGGCATGGGCGACGGACCGTGAAACTGTTCACGATCTGTGTGGGATTCCATGAGATGGTACATAGATCATGGGGTGGCCAGGACCCACCCCACAAACTAATTTAGGGTCCACGGACCACCCCACGGTCCGTGAGACCTCAAACGGACCGTTTGGTGGTCCGCCAAGTTGGGTAGAAGCTTGGAAAAGCTGTGGTTGGTTTAAATTTGGCTAAGGCGATTTTGATGGGCAGTTACACGACCAGTGAGCAATTTGATGGGCATTTTAGCAGCCCATGTGACACTGTGTTACAGTTAAAGTTCCGTTTTATTTATGGTATTTTCGTGATTTAATTAATCCCTAGGCCCCTTTTAGGTATCCTAAAGTCCCATAAATCAAGACCCTAACTCATTTTCATCCATTCTAAGCCTCCTCCAAACACTTTGAAAATTCTAAAAATCCTCTTGGCCTCCATTGAAGAAAACTTGAAGAATTTGGGGAAGAAGACCTTGACCAAGTTTGACCTTGCAATTTGTTGGTGCAAGTAAGGTATGTGGGACTTGATTCAAGGATTCTCTTTCATCCTTGATGACCCTATGAACCCTAACTCTTTAAATTTCATTTTAAGCTTTCAATTAAGTTATGGGTTCTTCCATTAATGTTATAGATTTGCGTTGGGACTTGAGTGTCGTAGTTTTTAGGTAATTTAAACACGATTTTGAACTTGAATTCATGAATGTACATTGAAACCCTTATTAATCAACTTGAATGTCTCTTTTTATGATTTAAATATACATGGGTTACTTATATTATGATTTATTCATGGATTTCTACATGATTTATGATGAAATGTCTTTCAAATTGTGAAATAAAGTCTTGATTCCATTACCCATGTTCTTGTATCTCATTCATGGCATATGCATGGTTATTGTTCCTATGGAAACCTTGATGAAAACTCTTTGTCCCTATGGGACCCATGATGAAACTCTTGGAACCCATGATTTGAAACCCTTGACTTGTGATCACAAAGTCCCTTGTTATGTTATGAATTTAAACCTTTCCGAAATGGGTATGGTTTCCTGTAAGGAAGGTGGTTTTGGCTCTTTGAGCATATTGGGTGCTTGCTCCATATTGACATGTCCTGATTGCTTGTTATGACAAGCCCTTGTATATGGAGCTACTATTTGCATGAAGCATAACATGAAGGTTGATTTGGCTTTTAGCCTCATGATGCATGATTTGAACTATGTTAAGCTCTTGTTAAGTATGCATGAAGTATTTCAAAGTATGTTTGGTTTCTAAGTCCATGATGCATGATTTAGAGTCTAAGTGACAAGTTTTCGTTTCTAAGTATGCATTTATATATATGTATAAGTATTTCTTGTGGGATGATGGCTTAGTACCGAGAAGGATTGGAGTAGTAAATGGGCTATCCTTAAGGGTCCCACTCCTTTCCCAAAACCATGAGCCTACATGGGTTGCTACCAAAATGGGTATTATTTCCCGTAAGATATGCATTGATACCGACATGGGTATTGTTTCCCGTAAGGTATACCATGATATGATGTGTTATGATTTGTCTTGAAATACTTCGAAATAGGTATTGTTTCCCATAATATAGGTGGCCATCCTCCGAAATGGGTATTTCTTCCCATAAGGTGTGATGTAGATTACCCTTGGCAAGTAATCTTCTCTTACCCAATGAGGGGTCGCATTGGGACAAGTTCATGTTGTATCTCACATGGATTTGTGATGTCGGTTATGGTTCCATCCCCTACCCTACTTATATGAGTATTATGGCATGGCATGCATCATGACCTTAATGGCATATTGATATATTATTCCTTGTTGTATTCATTTCTATATATGTGCCCTTGTCATGTAGGTTGTCATAGGCTCATGTGCGTGTGCATTTGCATTCCCCCATACTTAGTGCATAATTGTGCTAACCCATATTTCTATCTACATGTTATAACCATGTAGGTGTCGGTGACGACTTCCATATTCCACCAAATGACGTGTGATCACTCTTGAAGATTTGCACTAGTGGTGAGCCCTTTTTTCAAGGGCAATAGCCATTTTCCATCCACCTAGTTTTATTATGTTCCTTATTTCTTTTATGTATTGAGGGTGATCCTTAAACTATATCAAGGCCCCATTTCATCTATATGGAGGCTTATTGACAAACTCTAAACCCTTTGTACTCCGATTTGAATGTTAAATGTTATGTTTATGGAAGCTTTGTTTACTAGTCTTAATTATGAGGATTGTCATTTATTACTCTTATGATACGAATGTTGGGATTTGAATGACTATGTGCTTATGTGGTAAGTCCCATGATCCTGGTGTACCCCCATAGTTGAATTCCCATTTCCCGTTCCCTTAGAGATTATTGTTATGTTTTACGTGAACTCATGTTTATCCCAACCCAAAAATGTCACCATAGTTTGAGTCCCAAGTCCCCAATTCCCTAGCATTTGTATGTTATGTGTTTATTTTTTTGTGCTTTCAGAACGATGATGAGTGTAATGATGTTATGATGGCTTGATCGAGGACTTTTGGGTTCTCCTTCCCCATGTCACATCTAGGCCCCCTATCCGGGTCGTGACAGGTTGCATAATGATGCATGGTTTTTAAAGGAATGTAAACCCTCCGTTTTGAAAAGCTTTCATGCATATATGTATTCTCGTGGGATGAGGTTTAGCACCGAGGGATTGGAATTGGGGTGGACTAGCTCCAAGGGTCCATACTCCTTTCCATCAAACCATGTGTGAACAAGGGATTTTTCCCTAGATGGGATGACTTGTTATGTTTCCCCTTGTTGAAGGGTGACTAGGGATCTACCTGGCAAGTAGACCGAATCGAAGTAGTAGCTCGCTTGGGTTCCCTCCATTATCGGTTGAGGTCACATCCCCGCTATAATATGATTCATAGGTTGCATCTCATGGATTATGGCATGGCTTATTGTTATGATATATTTATCCTTTTGCTATGTGTATTCCTTTCGTATCACTTGTCCCCTTGTCATCTCCCTTGGTCATATTATTATGTCATATGCATTGCATGCCCACATACTTAGTTCATATTATGTGCTAACCCATACTCTTTGTCTACATGTTCTAACCATATAGGGACTGTGATGACCTCTATCTCCCGTTGGATAGCGAATGACATCTTTGAAGCTACTTGCTTGTGGTGAGCCCTTTTGTTCAAGGGCAATAACTACTTTTTATCTTCCTTGTATCATCTTTTTTCCTTACTTTATGACTTGAGGGTAAGCCCGAATTATGTCGAGGCCCCATTGTATCTTATGTAGAGTCTATGGTAGACATGTTAAACTTTTGCACGTTGTATTATGTTTTGTTGAGATATTATGACTATTCAGATTTGATTATGAAAATGATGGTCTGATTATGCTTATGATTATGTATTGGGCTTGTGAATGTTGGGAATGTGCTTATGTGGAAAGTACCCTAACCCGGTATTCCCCCATAGCTTGAGTCCTACTTACCCGCCCCTTAGAAATACTTGTTATGTGCTACGTGATCCATGCTCATCCCACTCCCGGCAACATTCCCATAGCTTGATTCCAAAGCCCCGTTATCCCTAGAAATATTTGCTATGTGTTTACTTTTTCATGCTTTCAAATCGATAATTTGAGTAATGATGCTATGATGGCTTGATCGAGGACTTTCGGGTTCTCCTTCGCCATGTCACACCTAAGTCCCACTTCCGGATTATGACAATGATGGTATCAAAGCCCTAGATTTGTAAATGATCCTCGGAGTCCAACATGCCGCGTCGATTAGAGTCTTGTTCATGTGTGTGATGTGTGTCATGCCTATGAACGGGAGGCTATGATGACGTTTTAGGAATTTGTCTCATTTCATTGTTTCCCTATGTCGTACTGTGAGATATTATGATAAATTCCCTAAACTTTTATTATTTTTGTCGCTCTTTCAGAACATGCCCCCCAGAAGAGCTCCCTACCTCCGTCAAGCCCCAGAATTTGAGGAACAAGCCCCTTGGGCACCGGTAGAAGAGCAAGTGTCTCATGCAGAATTGAGAAATGTGGTGTCTATGTTGGCTCAAGCAGTGGCTAACCAAGCTCGGCCAGCTAATCCCACAATTGTTGGTAATTCGTCCTCTAGGGTGAGGGATTTCACCCTGATGAACCCTCCGGAGTTCTTTGGCTCAAAGGTGGACGAGAATGCTCAAAAGTTCATTAATGAACTCACTAAAGTGTTGACCATTATAGGAGTTAGTTCTGAGGAGAAGGATGAGTTGGCTGCATATCAATTGAAAGATGTGGCCCAGATGTGGTATAATCAGTGGCTAGTTGAGAGGATGGTTGATTTCAAGGTTGGGTGGGAAGAGTTAAAAATGGCCTTCCTTGACCGGTTCTTTCCGCTTGAGCTTAGAGAGGCTAAAATGATCGAGTTCATCAATCTTCGACAGGGTGGTATGACTATGAAGGAATATTCTCTCAAATTTACTAAGCTCTCTAAATATGCTCCCATGCTTGTATCTAACCCCCGATTAAGAATGCACAAGTTTATTTTGGGTGTCTCGGAGTTAGTGGTAAAAGAATGTTGTATGGCTATGCTTATTCGAGATATGGACATCTCAAGACTTATGACTATTACCGAGCAAATTGAGGGCGAAAAGCTTAGGGAAAGGAGAGTGAGTGAAGCTAAGAGGGCCCGACTTGATGCTGGGTTCTCCAATTCCAAGAGTGGTCGTGGGTTTGGCCGATTTTATCAAGGCCAAGGTTCAAATATAAGGGTTGCTAATCAAAGGGTGCCTCCTCCTAAGACACAAATTAGGGGTGGTCCCCGAATTCCCCATTGTGTCCAATGTGGTTGTAATCACGTCGGTGATTATAGGAGAGTTATGGGTGCTTGCTATGGGTGTGGTAGTTTGGACCACAAGATCTCTAATTTTCCAAAGAATGTGAAGAAGGATCAAATGGCTCCCGGTGATCAAGGGCAACCGAAGGCTCTGGTTAGTGGTGCTCCTAGGAACAACAGGTTCTATGCTCTTCATGCCCGCCAAGAGGTGGAGGAAGCTTCGGACGTCGTGACTGGTATGTTAAAAATCATTCATTTTGATGCTTATGCTTTACTTGATCCATGTGCAAATTTATCTTTTATGACTCCTCTATTGTCTATTAAATTTGGTTTGAGTCCTGAAACTCTAAGGGAACCTTATTCGGTGTATACTCTCGTGGGTGAGTCTAATATTGCTCGGAAAGTGTATCTTGGTTGTCCTATCTCTGTGTTGCATAAAGTGTTCCCTGGTGACCTTGTAGAACTTGAGATGTATGACTTTGATGTTATTCTTGAGATGGATTGGTTGCATGCATCGTATGCCTCAGTTGATTGTAGAACTAGGCCAGTTAAATTCCAAGTTCCTAATGAACCCGTGTTTGAGTGTAAGGGTAGTGATTCCGTGGTTAAGGGTCGGTTCATTTCCTACCTCAAAGCCCGAAAGATGATTTGTAAGGGGTGCATTTATCACATTGTGCGGGTTAGAGATATGGAGAGTGAGTCACGTAAGCTTGAATCGGTTTCGATGGTTAGTGAGTTTCCTAATGTGTTTCTTGAGGACTTATTCGGTACTTCTCCTCTCTACAGAAGTGGATTTTCGTATAGATCTCCTTTAGGATACTCAACCTATTTCGTCCCTCCTTATTGTATGGCCCCGGTAGAGTTAAAGGAATTGAAAGATCAGTTGAAAGATTTGTTAGAAAAGGATTATATTAGGCCGAGAATTTCACCTTGGGGTGCTCCCGTGTTATTTGTGAGGAAGAAGGATGGGTCTCTCCGAATGTGTATTGACTATCAGCAATTGAACAAGGTGACCGTTAAGAAGAGGTACCCATTGCCTAGAATTGATGATTTGTTTGACAAACTCCAAGGAGCTACCCACTTCTCCAAAATAGATCTTCGTTCGGGTTATCACCAACTAAAGGTGAGGAAGTGTGATATTCCAAAAATGCCTCTTTTGGACTCATTACCGGCATTTTGAATTTTTGGTGATGTCATTTGGGTTGACCAATGCTCCGGCGGTGTTTATGGACCTTATGAATTGGGTGTTTAAGTCGCTCCTTTATAATTTTGTGATAGTTTTCATTGATGACTTCTTGATTAACTCTCGAAATGAGGATGAGCATATGGATCACTTGAGGTTGGTTCTTCAAACCTTGAGAAAGAAGCAATTGTATGCCAAGTTTAGCAAGTGAGAATTTTGGATGGGAGAAGTTGTCTTCCTTAGTCATGTGGTGTCCGGTGATGGCATTAAGGTTGATCCTAAGAAAACTGAGGTGGTGAAAGATTAGCCTAGACCATTGACTCCTTCGGATATTCAATGTTTCCTTGGTTTGGCCGGTTATTATAGGAGGTTTGTTGAATGGTTTTCTTCTATTGCGTCATCGTTGACCAAGTTGACTCAGAAAAATGTCAAGTTTGTGTGGTCGAATGAATGTGAAAAGAGTTTCCAAACTTTGAAGGATCGACTTATATCGGCTCCGATTTTGACTTTTCCAAATGGGTTAGATGGGTTTGTGGTATATTGTAATATATCGCGTATTGGTTTGGGTTGTGTGCTTATGAAACATAGTAAGGTGATAGCTTATGCGTCCCGACAATTGAAGGTGCATGAACAAAATTACCCGACCCATGATCTTGAGTTGGTGGCAGTAGTGTTTGCTTTGAAAATTTGGCGACATTATTTGTATGGGGTTCATGTGGATGTCTTCACCGATCACAAGAGTTTGCAATATGTGCTCACCCAAAAAGACCTTAATTTGAGGCAAAGGAGATGGTTGGAACTTCTCAAGGATTATGATATGAGCGTCCTTTATCACCCCGGCAAAGCTAATGTTATGGTGGATGCCCTTAGTAGGCTCTCTATAGGAAGTGTGACACATGTGGATTAGGGGAAGAAGGAGATAGTGAAAGATGTGCACCTTTTGGCTAGGTTAGGGGTGAGGTTGCCCGAATCCGAAAATGGTGGGATTCTTGTTCAAGGTGGATCCAAGTCTTCCTTGGTAGCTGATGTCAAGATGAAACAAGACTTAGATCCTTCCTTGGTAGAGTTGAAGAAGTTGGTTGCCGATGGGAAAATTGAGGTTTTCTCCCAAGAGAGAGATGGTATTCTACAATACCGAGACCGTTTGTGTATTCTGGATGTTGATTACTTAAAGGAGATTATCATGAAAGAGGCTCATAATTCTCAATATTCTATTCATCCGGAATCTACCAAAATGCATCGAGATTTGAGAGAGTTGTATTGGTGGCACGGAATGAAGAAGGACATAGCTAAGTTCGTGTCGGAATGTCCTAATTGCCAACAAGTAAAAGTGGAATATCAAAGGCCCGGTGGCTTGACCCAAGATATCAAAATTCCTACTTAGAAGTGGGAAGAAGTGAACATGGATTTTATGGTTGGGTTACCCCGTACTCGGAGATACTTCGATTCTATATGGGTTATGGTTGATAGGATGACCAAGTCGGCTCACTTCTTACCGGTTAAGACTACCTATAGTGCCGAGGAGTATGCCAATGTGTATATTCAGGAGTTGGTGAGATTGCATGGTATATCGAGGTCTATTATATTGGATCATGGTACTCAATTTATTTCTCATTTTTGAAAGTCTTTTCAAAAGTGATTTGGTACTAAGGTCAAGATGAGCACCGCATTTCATCCTCAAATCGATGGACAAGCTGAAAGGACGATTCAAACCTTGGAGGACATGTTGAGGGCTTGTGTCTTGGAATTCAAAGGAAATTGGGATGATCATCTACCTCTCATTGAGTTTGCCTAAAACAATAGCTTCTATGCTAGCATTGGTATGGCTCTATTTGAAGCTTTGTATAGTAGGAGATGTAGATCTCTAGTTGGTTGGTTTGAAATAGGTGAGGCGGCCTTGTTATCCCCAGATTTGGTTGTTGAAGCCATTGAAAAAGTGAAGTTGATTAGGGAGAGATTGAAGACGGCTCAAAGTCGCCAAAAGTCTGATTCAGATGTTAGGAAGAGGTATCTTGAATTTCATGTTAGTAATTGGGTGTAAGTGAAAGTGTCCCCCATGAAAGGCATCATGCATTTTGGCAAAAAGGGCAAGTTGAGCCCCCGGTACGTCTAACCTTATGAGATTGTGGAGCGGTTTGGCAATGTGGCCTATAGGTTGGATTTTCCTTTGGACATGAGCTTCATTCATCGGTGTTCCATGTGTCTATGTTGAGAAAGTTGGTTGGTGACCCTAAAGAAATTACACCTTTGAAGGGTGTGACGGTTGAGGAGAATTTGACCTATGAAGAGGTGTTGGTTGAAATCTTGGATAGGCAAGTGAAGCGGCTTTGCAACAAGAAGGTAGCTTTAATAAAGGTGCTTTAGAGGATCTAGGACGTGGAAAGTGCAACGTGGAAAGCAGAGTTGGACATAATGGAGTGATATTCGTATCTCTTCCAATCTACTCAAGCCTAAGGTACTTGGTTCTATCCTTTCTAATGGTCCTAAATCTTTAAATTCTTAAGTTCATGACATTGCATGCATACATGAGCACGAAAATGATTTAAAAGATGTTTTGACATGAGTTTTAAATGAATTTGAAAATGATGCATGATCTGTTATAAGTTATGATGAAAATGTCTCTTGTTTGATTGACTTTCTTAAGCCATGGTTTTAGCCCATTTGAGGATGAATGTTCCCAAAGGGGAGATGATGTAATGACCCAAAACTTTCGAACTTCATAATGGTTGGTCAAGGTTAGTGTTGAACTCGTCATGGTTGAGTTTTGGTAGTCATGGGTTGTATTTAAGTGGTCGGATCCAAAGGAATTGTTTTGGTGGAAAGTTGTAAGGCCGATTAGGCAGCATGGACTTTCAAGAGTCATATATCTCGGTATGAGGTGAACTGTGTGAGCTATTATATATCAAATCTAAGCTCTTTGAGTTATATTCGCAATGCAACTAGTTTCACTCGATTCAGAGTTTGGAGGTGGAAGTTATGGCCTTTGCAAGGAGACTGCCCGTATTCAGAAGTATGCTGGAAAAAGGATTCAGAATGGAGTCGAAGTGAGGGACACAGACCGTTTGGTGGTTCAAGTGAGCTTCCTTGGTGTTTGGACCAAGCCCCAGACCAAGTGGAACTCCACGGACCACTTCAAGGTTCGTGTGAGCCTTCACAGTTCGTAAAGGGCTTCCATGAAGTGTTCCAGTGAGCTTGTCAAGGCTCGGGGCTAGACTCCAGACCAATTGATGCTCCACGACTAGTACATGATTCGTGTGCAGCTACACGGTCTGTGATATCCCCCGTGAGTTGATCCAGAAAGTCCCTCGAGATTTCAAGTCGAAGTCGAGACCAAGTGTGGTCTCATGGATAAGTTCACGGTCTGGGAACCTGTACACGACCCCTCGGAAGGTCTTGAAATTCTTGAGGTCTAATTTGCATGTCCCTTTGATGGTTTAATATGCATGGGTAAATTGCATTATGCTTTGAATTGGGACTTTCTCATGAATTATG
>JBCEWC010020255.1:0-11016 GCA_038996855.1 Solanum aculeatissimum
TTTGGCCAACTACCAAATCTTAATTTTCACATTTGCATCATTTTCTTTTTCTCCTTTTTCAAATATGAACCAACAATGTTCTCATCCCTTGTGCTTTGGGAGGAGTTTTGAACAGGTTTGAACTTTATCTTGCTCTGAAATTTGTTGTTTTATTCTTGGAATTTGTTCGTGTCGAGAGAGTGGAGAAGTCAATTTCAGCAACTGTGCCAAACTTATTTGGGCATATGCTGCAGCAAATAAAAACTTCTCCTTTTTTGTGAGCTAAATGTACCTAATGTAGAGTATCTTACTTGTCCTTGTATGTTCTGATCTTCTTGTTATTTGAAGAGAAAATGCTAATAACGTCAAGGCCAAATTCATTATAGAAGCAGCAAACTATCTTACTGATCCAGATGCTGATGAGGTATCACTTTTTCTTTCTGGGGCTCTTGAGTGCTTGGAATAGCATGATTATAGTTTTCATACACAATTGCCTTCTGCAGATTTTATCGAAGAAAGGAGTAGTAATACTTCCAGACATCTATGCCAATGCTGGAGGTGTGACTGTCAGTTATTTCGAATGGGTTCAGGTAACTTTTGATATTTATGCCTCCCAGATATTTTTATCATTATCACAAAGAGCATCATGAAGGGTTTATGTTAAGAAGTGTTTGAAGCAAAAATGTATTGGGAGATGGAACAGTATAGTTAATCAGAAATGTTGCATCTTTATCAAGACAGCCTTTGTAAAGTTGTTTCACGAGAAAATAGTACGTAATATAGTTACTAAGTTCATTGACAACTTAAGACGAGTGTAGAAAACCAACAACAGCAGCAACATACCTGTGAAGACGATTGTGGAAAACGATGTAGATTAAATGATTCTAGGTATATTGGCTGCTTGTTTTCTACACTTGGGTGGGAATGCAGAGTAGGTCTGGGAATTGGAGGCATACTCGATTTTCTCAAACTCTAAGTCTCACTTTAGCCGAGACGTTTACTTTAGTCTATTCTATTTTTCTGAAAATCAAGATTAAAGAAAACTGAGATGTATAGAAAATTCAGAGTTCTTATCCTCAATAAATCTTCTTTCATATGCAGAATATTCAAGGATTTATGTGGGATGAGGAGAAGGTTAATAGAGAGCTTAAGAAATACACGACAAGAGCCTTCCATAACCTCAAGAGCATGTGCCATTCACACAATTGTAATCTTCGGATAGGTGCATTCACATTGGGGATGAATCGTGTTGCACGCGCCACGCAATTAAGAGGTTGGGAGGCATAATTGCAGTTTTGTCACTGCACAATGTACACATCCTGCAGCAGATCATTCGCACCATCTTTCTTTCAAGTACAAACCATAGAATGTTTGACAAACTGAAATGTGTACTCAGGACATTTTTATCAAATATAGAAAAAAATCAGTCGTCAATTGCTTCAGATTTATGTATTTTTTTCATTTAGGAACTTCCTGTTATGGAGTAACATTATGAGTTCAAATTCTTAACCATCCTTACTCTCATTTTCTAGCATGAGAATTGCCTGCTATGGAGTAACTTATACTAAGGGCATGTTGAATGCATATTATTGCATTGGTTTATCTTCACTTCTATATGATGGGAGTGTTTTTCTTTTTTCATTTGTGAGGTGGGTGGGGGTGTTTACAAGGTGGGGGTCGAATCCTCACCAATAAGGTAAAAGTTCAGGTAACCAATCAATTGAGCTATTAAGATACCCCTATATGATAAGGAGTAGTTAATTTGCGAACTTCTCTATAATTTGGGAATAATTAACTTTAAACTTCTCATTTTGCCTTGAATGAGAAGTTTTAATATTCATACAAATGTTATGACATGCTTACAATGATAAATTTTAAGTGTCTTTATTTATTTCTTAACTAACATGCCTAGTCAAACTGACAAACAAATCGAAATGGGGTAGTCATTTCACCTTTGATAATATCCTATCTAGTGCAATCAAATCTGCCATAATTGTGCATGGACATACACATATACCACATCAGGTTTCCAAATTTTTCCTCCAAAGTAATTGGGGTTCAATGCCCCAAGAAATGAACAGAACATGCTTGATTCACTGCTGGTGCCAGTAGTTTATCCCCTGCTCTCATTATACAACAACATACCCTAGTATAGTCCTACAAGTGGGGTATGGGGATGGTAGTATATTTGCAGCCTTACTCCTACTTTGTGAAAGTAAAGAGGTTATTTCCAATGGGCCCTCGGCCTAAGTAACGTGTATCCCTTGCTCTCATTGTATCCTTTAAAACAAGTCACCAAAAGTGGAAGCAGATACGGTCAGGAAAATATGGGCTGCCATACCCCTGATATTGCAGAAAAAAGTTGCAGAATTGGATAAGCTTTATTTATTTCAATATGGGCCTTTTGCAATTTATCCTAAGCATTTCATTCAAGAGGAGAAGATCAGTAATTTGATCCAAACAAGAGAAAATACTTACAATCATGGCTGCTTTTGCCATTACTTCATTCACACACACCCCTTGCACCTCCCATAACTTCAAGAAGAAACAATGGTCTCGTCAAGCCAAGTCGATGAAGATTACAAACGTTATGACTCCAGAAGTTGAAGGACAAACACACTTAAATGTTGTTGAAATCAAAGACAAATCGTCTTTTCTGATTGATGATAATGCAAATACCACAAGGAATGATGATGAAGTACAAGGTGGTACTACCGCAGGTTCATCAGAGTCTCAAGATCTAATAAGGTTTTCGGACAAGCGATGGAAGAATGGGACATGGGATCTCAATATGTTTGTCAAGAATGGCAAAATGGATTGGGATGCTGTCATAGTAGCAGGTAAACAAAGAACAAATCTTTCAATAACTAAAGCACAGCGATTTTTAAATGAATTAATTAACGATATGTACGTTGCAGAAGCAAAGAGGAGGAAATTTCTTCAACTGTTCCCAGAAGCAGCCACAAATCAAGAACCTGTGGTCTTTAGAAGTTCTGTCATACCATGGTGGGCATGGATGACGCATTCTCACCTCCCTGAAGCTGAGCTGCTAAATGGTTTGTATTTATAATCTGATGAAATCTTAAAAATTATCTAGCAAAATTATACACTCCCACTGTTTCAATTTATATGACATAGTTTGATTCATTACAAAGGTGAGTAAAAAAGGAACTTGACAACATTTGTGTCTCTATAAAAGTTTCTCATCATTAATAGACTAATAAGAAAATAGTGTTACATAATCTTGGACGGTACTTATAGAGGCAGTAATGAGTTTGCAGGAAGAGCTGCGATGGTTGGATTTTTCATGGCGTATCTAGTGGATGTTCTAACGGGGCTTGACGTGGTAGGCCAAATGGGAAATTTCTTGTGTAAAACAGCTCTGTTGGCAACAGTTGGAGGTGTAATTTTGTATAGGAAAAGGACAGATTTTGATAACTTAAAGAAGCTAGCTGATGAAGCTACATTTTATGACAAGCAATGGCAAGATCAACCTTCTACTAATGGTGATTCCAAGCAACAAAGAAAATGATGGTTTTGGAAGGATAATTGACTTTTTGTATTGTATTTGTCAGACCAAGATTGCCTAATTATATACCACAAATATGTTATATTTGGACCATACATTTACATATTTGGGATAGTTTCCAAAATCTCTCTTTAGATTTGCCTTGATAACACTAAACTCCTTTGTAATTGAAATACTACCCTAACCTACCTTTTGTAGACATTTTATAACAGAATTTATTTAAATAATAAATTTTTACATGTTCTTTCTAACTAATAATACCCTTTCGTTACATTAATATCTCCAAAAACTAAAATCACTTGAATGTTCAAATTAAATCAGTTAAAGAAAAACATAATTAGCGCAAAACTAGGATTTCAACTTTATGGATTCAAAATTTTACATTGATGATTATTGGTGATCGTAACTGGGTCCTAAATTTAATATTTATACATATATAATAAATTTATCCATACAAATACATTATTTGAATAAAATTTACTAAATTCGACCGCATACACATGTAGACTATTAACTCTGTAACTGCAAACAACAATAGAAACATGTAACCAAAAGACAAACTAATTGTGATTGTAGCTGTTCTTGAAGTTGGAGATGAAAAATACCAAGAAACAAGAACAAAGGAATAGTTTAAAGAGAAAATTTTTAAAACAACCACATTTTAGCATTTAATAGGACTTCTTAACTACAATTTGGATATTTATCAAAAATAGCTAGATTTTAGTTGCTATTAATCTAATTTGTGTAAAAAAAATTCTTTAACTAAATTATTAGAAAATAATTAACAAATAATTAGTTAGAGAAAATCATGATAAAAAATATTTCATATATGGTAAAAAAAATCCTGAAATAATGCAATCAGTGTTACACAATTTGTAAGACTATTTCAGTTATTGTGTCTTCTTCCAATACTCCATTAACAGTTCACCATTGACGACGCAAGCAAGTAATTAAGTTTTCACCGGAAAAAAGGATTTCCGGTGGCAAACACATATTTGTCCTTAATATTTATCTAGATTTTGATTCATATGTATTAGATCTATATTTTTCTGATTGATTAGTCGAAATTATGTATTCCATTAGTCTGGTTTTCATTTCAAGTAAGTGTATAACACATTTTTTGGCATAAATATGTGCGAATATGATTACAATAGAAAGTAATTGTATGTTTATATCAAATTTGTGAGAGAAAGTCGAATAGAAAATATTATTTTGAATACATTAGGACGTAATATTTTTGAAATACAAATATTGATCAGTACAAAAAAATCTTCTGTTTGGGATACATGATACTGAATTTTTTTTTCTTGCTTTGGGGGTACAATGTAGCATTTAAGATATAAGGATACAATGAGTGTGACATAGAAAATTCGAGAATACAATTGATGAAATAAATCAATGTTGGGATACAACCTGTGTAGTATATATTTGTTCATATATAAATGTGATTTAAAATAGATACAATTTAGCTTGTGTAGTCAGATGGTCAAACTGGAATACATAAACAAGTTCGAAAAGTTACGAATAAAATATTACAAATACATATTTATTAGTGTTTGTTGTTGTTTTTCCCTTTTTTTTATTTTAACACATTGAAAGTTATATGCTATTTGTTTTTTACACAAATTGGATGTTTGTTTTTTGGATGCACTTGTTTGAAAGAATTTGCGGGATACAAGTTCTTCATGCAAAATAAATATGAATATGAACTTGAACTGGAGGATACATTCAACACAAATAGTAATTTTGGAAAGGTATATAGTTTATGTTGGGATACAAATTTGAAACCTATGGCATTCAAAAAATGATACAAAAAGATTTAATGGATACATATAAATATATATATGGAGCCCTGTGAATATAATAGACTGAATACAAGTAAACATAATAAAATACAAAAAGATATACTTGCATTTCATTAATTTGTATTATGAGTAAATTAAAGTAAACAATTGTAAATGAATAGTTTATTATTTTGTTTAGAACTGGGGGATACATTCATCACAACTACTTTCATGTATACTTTCATATATATTCAACACACATACAAATTTTGAAAAAAAAAATCTAATTTAGGATGTGATACAAAATTGAAACCTATGACATTAAAAAAGGATACAAAAAAATTTAATGAATACATGTAAATGTAGTTGAATCCTTGTAAATATAATATACTGAATACAAGTAAATATAATGTATTCAAAAAAAATATATTTGTATTTCATTAATTTGTATCTATAGTTCAAAAAAAATTAGAAACTTGTAAGCGAATAGTTTTTTTTCATTTGGAACTGGAGGATGCAATTAGAATAAATATGAATCATTTGTATATTTTATAAAAAAAAAATACAAGAAATACATATTTTAGGAGTTTGGAAAAAATGTAATATATTTGTACTCTTTAATTTGTATCTACAGTAAATAAAAGTAAGAAATAATAAATGATTGGAAGATACATTCAAAAATAAATATGAATAGAATTTGAACTGTAGAATATATTCAACACAAATACAAATTTTGAAAAAGGTATCTAGTTAATTAGGATACAAACTTTGAAACCTATAACATTAAAAAATGATACAAAAAAAAATTGATTCTATTAAAAAAAAAAATTTTAGCACTCTCATTATTCCTAATGTTTTGAGCTTGATTCATACTCTACATTCGTATATGATTGAGAATTTACTTTGATTTTCTCTCTTCTTCGATTCGATAATGTAAACAAAATTAGAAATTATACAAAAAAAAATTAAAAACAAACGTAATATATGATGAAGATTTAATACCTGAATCAATTTATCTTCTTTTAGAAATGAAATCGGGTGATTGAAAAAAAAATTAAATCAAGAGATAGAGGCGCGTATATGAATGGGGAGGGCATGACATGAATCTGGTGAAATGGGAGAGAGAAAATATTCTATTTTTAATTTTAAATATAAATAGAGTATGGAATAATGTGAATCTAGTTAACATAGGAGAGAGAGAAACGATTCTATTTTTAAACAAAAAATTATAAATAAGTTGAGGGAAAAAATGAATAATATTAGGGTACTTTTGATTTGACATTTAATTATAATGTAGTTGTAATTAATAATTTTTAGAAGGTAACTATTTTTAATGAATAAGTTGAAAATTTTGACTATTTGCATAACTTTTCCTAATTTAAAATCACCGTACTCCTTTGTAAAATGTTAGTTGATTTTTTACATTAAAAATTATCTAGGTAATTGGCCCACGCTTTACGCGGTCATAATTAATCTAATTAAATTTATATATCTTAATATTAAAATTTAAAAATTACTCTAATGTTATTAAGTTCTTTCTATACAGAAAAATTTAGCATTATAATTTATCTCAAGAATTTTTATTAATATAATATTGCTAAAGTCCTAGTTATCTTCAATTATATGTTTAGATTATAATATTATTTCTCGATATTATTATTTTTTCAATAGTGTTTGAACTCCCTAACTTGAATGTTAAATTACTATAATACCATCACCTTAAAATTAATTTAGTATAAAAAATATTATAAAGTTTATATGAGAGAATGTACTACACCATGATAAGTTGTAATAGAATACTTATGCAAACACATCAATCCATAAGCTAAGTTCATTGTCTAAATTTGACAATAATAATTTTTAATATTATTTGAATAATTATTTTTTTAAAATTATTCAAAATCATAATTATTCTCCCCATCCATATTATCCTATGATTAGAATAATAAAGATATAAGAAAGCTTAATTGTTAGACTAAAATAAAATATAAGTAAGAAAAGTTCTACGATTGTGATAATGCTAAGCATAAAACTAAAAAAAAAAAAATTAATCACTTGAATATTAAATGGTAGGCGTGCTATTTAAATTTTCAAAATTTGTCTTTCAATTTTTCTATAAAGACACATATCATTTTTATGATATTTTAGTATTACATCATTTTTACAATTGAATGATATTTCTATACATTTATTCTTAAATCAATTTTGAATAAAACATCGAATGGATGATGGTATAAAAGAAAAATAATTATATAATGTTTAACTTTTTCTGCAATAAAAAATCATTAAGGAGGTAATCAAAATCAATGAGAAAAAAGTTGTCGTGTAAGTATCAGTTTATATATTTTTTTAATTGTATTAAAGATTAAAAATAGCCAAATTTCACTTAACAAATAAGTCAGTAATTGTATTTAAACGTGATTAGTAGTTAAACTTTAGTTGCATTTCTTGAAATTAACCATTAATTTATCTAATCGATATCCTAATATGAAGAGGAAATTATAGACTAATATTTATTAACCACGTACAAAATAACATTAAAATATTTTATATATAGCTTTATAGACTGTGAATACTTCAAATAAAATTTACCGATTTCAAAAAATATTTATAAGTTTTTATTCTTTCATATCCTATAAATTCTCAATTTGCAAAATCACAAATTAAAACATGTTACTAAAGGCAAATAATAATTTCACCATCCCATGATCATCAGTAGAAACCTCTATTATGATTTTTCTATATATTAACATATGAAATATATCCACTAATTTTGGATGCAATATTTATATATTTATGATAACTTGAGAATCTGCTACATTTTCTTTTGTATTTTTTGAATTTCTTAGAGCATATTTGAATTGACTGATTTTAAGTATTTTAAATTCAACATAATTTCTAACTACTTTTGTAGTGGTAAAAAGTAATTTAAAGCACTTATTTTTAAGTCTAAAAACTATAAATTAAAGTCTCTTAAATTATTACTTTCGGCTTATAAGCAAAAAGTTATAAGCCCAATATAATTAAGTTCTATAAACATCTAGATAATTAAATAATAATTATTTTATATTATATTCTATAAATATTTAAATTTTCTTTTTTATTTTTATTTTTAATATTGAATTATGAGTTTGTAACGAAATTGAAAAATTCTTATCATATATGTTATAAAATTGGGTAAAGAAATTTTTGGAGAAAAGAGTCAACAATTTAGAGTTATTGAAACTTTGTGACTTTAAAGTGATGGTAGCAAAAGTCAGTGGTTTAGCTTGTTGTGAATAAGAAATTGATGCTAATGTAATGATTAAAAATAGTGAGGAATTTATTATACTTGTTAAAATAGTAAGGGACAAATATATATATATACGATACCTCACATGGGTTTGTTTCAGTTAAGTTGAAAAGAAAATCCACTGTTATATTTGACATCTTAATTGTTGGATAGAAAACAATTGTCAAGATTGTTGATTGGTCCATAAGAAAGAAAAGAGTTGTTAGGTATGATTGCATTAATGCCGTACCTTAAGTTACAATTTGATATCATAAATTGTCGTCACTGGTTCGTAACCAGTTGGCTTCAAACCAAATTATCATCATCTTATTATTGTATTAGGATTTAAAGTTTGATAAATTGAGATAGGTAATTAAGTATTGAATATATTATATTATATAAATATAATTAGATTGTATTATTTGGAGTATTTCAAACTTAATTCTAGACTTGAAATTTAGAAAATTGATATAGGTTGGGTGAGTTTTGGGTCTAGGTTAAACATATAGTAATATGGGTGTCTATGAACTCGTGTTCTTATGAATATTATATTTTTGATAAATTTGAAAGGTTCTGAGGCATTGAGAAAGTAAAAAATAGTGGTGAACTGGCTTGACTTTGATTCTTCGGTTTGAGGTTGGTTATGGTTTGTTCTATCTAATAAAAAGACTCTTAATAGAATTTGATAGTCATCAAGTAAAGCTGTGAAATTTTCTATATATTTAATTGTTGTGATTTGGTTGACTGATATATTATTGTGATTGGCCTACAATCTTACGACCATGAAATCCATAATCTTGAACTTGATCTATTAAAGTAATGCCTTAAAGAAAGAAGGTTTGATGAAATATTGGTAATGAAGTGAAAAGTAATGATAAAAAATAATGAAGTAATTATATTTGGATCAGGTGTCACATTCCGACACGAATATTATGGGATCGGGTGTCACATTCCGACACGGATATTATGGGATTGGGTGTCACGTTCTAATATGGAAATTATGGGATCGGATGTCACGTTGTGACAAGATATATATATTGGATCGGGTGTCATGTTCCGACACAATAATAATAAAGGAAAACAAATGAAAATAATTTAATATACTCAATTTCAAAGAACCTATCTCCCAAAAGGAAACATGATGTGGAGGCCTGAGACCTCATGTGTATTCTTGATGTTGTGGATTGGTTATGTACTTGTTTCTTGTTGTTGCCACATGTTAAATGTTGTAGTTAATTTCCTGCTATTATTTTATGCATATTGATTTCTATTTTGAATCGATCGATGATACCTACGCGGTATATGTTGCCCGTACTGACCCCTACTTGTATTTTCTTATTTTGCTTTTGTGGAGTGCAGCGAGTGTTCTAACGACTTCGACTCGCCCTCAGCTCTAGCCAGTGTCCAACATATCTGATTCTAGGGTGAGCTATCCTTCTAGCTCGTGTTAGAATCTCTCGGTCATGGAATAATGTCCTTAGCATTTGAAGATACACTATTTTATTAATTTATTTTGGTGTTGATACTCTTAGACTTGATATTTTGATATTAGTGTCCTTGATGTGATGACTTTCAGATTTTGGGGAACATTATGTAATAATCTTAGAGATTTTTGGTTATTTCTTGCATTATGAGTTTGAGCTTTCGACTATTATCGTATTTTATAAGTTGAACTGTTAATATAAATTGGGATGTGTATGTTGGTTCGCTCATCTAGGAGGGTAAGTATGGGTGTCACTCACGGCTCGTTTAGGGTCGTGAAAAAGTTTTAATTATTAATATTTAATATGGAAGATTTTTTTTTGAAAAGCTTATTTTTTGTTTTGTTGTGTGAAGTTTAATTCTATGAAAAATACATGTTCTAAAAAGGAGGTATATGAATTAATGTGGAGACCCACGCCCCTATATTTAAGATCATTCCTCCTTTTTAGAGGTAAAATTTGTGGAGGAAAAAAATAGTTACTCAAAATATCTCATTGTAGCAATATAAATAATGCTTACTAAACAATCAAGAAACACTATTTATTTGATTCAAAACAAATAAAAGATGGTCAAAATAAAAATTATACTACTTAACACTATTTTTTGAGATGTGTTTGCTTACCATTTTTTTTTTTTATTTGATAAAGTATAACAATAAATATTCCAACTCTTACTTTTCATAAATCCAACAAAAACCACTTTGTAATACTAAAAACTGAAAAATATATATCTCAAAAAAGAAATAAACGAAATGATTGTTGACACCCAATTTTGACCGACCTAGACCGCTCTTAGACCGTCATTTAGTTAAAATAGGTATTTTTTAAAACTTTTTAAATAAATGAGTTTATTTCAAGTTTTTATTCTATAATTACGTATTTTAAATACCTTCGATGTTGACACCCAATTTTTACCCTCCACAATACGAATTAAATATTGAGCTTCAATTTTAAACAACTTTGAATAATTAG
>JBCEWC010020256.1:0-11016 GCA_038996855.1 Solanum aculeatissimum
AAATTTGTATTATAAATGTTTTAGAAGTGTTCAGTGAAAATAAATAGTTTTCTGTAATATGAATTAAATCTGTATTAAAAATGTTCAGTGAAAATAAATTATTATTGCTATAAATGGTAAATATTTTCTTAATCTGGTATATCTATGTAAGTTTCCTTTTTTTTTTCTCTCTTTTATTTTTGGTGTGTTGTATAATGTTCACAAAGCCCACTTATATAGGATTTTCAAGAGGTGGAGTTGCAAAGAAAAAGAAGAAACGGATGTGAATGATAATGACATTAAATGTCATTACATTACACTTAAATAAAATCTTCATTTAGAACGGATGTGTATTTTAATCTTCTATGTAACACATCTCTTTTATTTTTCCTTTGCATTATACTCATTAATATTTGTAGAATTAACTCACATAATATTAACTCAACAATAACATGGCGATAGATGGGACTGTACAAGTTACTTATTTCGTCAAGTTCTTTTTTTTCATAAAATACCCAATTATGCCTGAAACAATACATTATTTTTTTGAGAATCTTATACTTATAATTATAACCTATAGGTTGATCAATTTTATAGAATTTTTTTTTTAATATTGATGTATATAACTTATTTTTTCTTCAAAGAACAATGTGTAAAAACAAATGTAACACCTGAAATAGGTAAATTGACTTATTTCTAATATTCATGAATTTAAAAAGGTGTTTTAATTACATATCAAAAAAATAAAAAAATTATTTATTTGATCATTTAATTGTTATACAAAAAGGGTATGAGAGTAGTTTGCAATTTGGCATAACAAAATCTGAGCGGACTTATAATTTATATGATTGATTTGAATTTCATATAATTTGTTGGTATTCTTTGATTATATGTAAATTGTTTGTTTTTTGTATAAAGTATAATTCATGTGTTGTCATACAATAGGTATGAAGTTGATATAACTTTTGAGTATTTGCATTAGATTTATTAATTGCACGAATATGATATGAATGTGGTATAATGTATATTGTATGTATTTTGCGATTATATTTTGTATTAATTTGGTGTAAAGTATAAATGTGCTTAATAGTTGACAAGTATTGACATGAAATTGATGTAGTTTTTGAAATCTTATAATTAAATATTGTTTATTATGCAAACACAACATATATGAAATGCAAATAAAATTAATTTCATATCAATTGTAGGGTTCATAAAAAAAAAATACCAATTTCATGTCAATATTGATCAAATATTAAACACATCTATACTTCATACACAGAAAAATTAGTCATATATACCGGAGAACTTCAAAATTTGTACAAATTTAAAATTCATATCAACTTAAACAGTGAAAATAGGATACTATGCTATTTTTTTGCGTACCAAATTAATGTAAAAAGTAAACACATCAGAGATATAATGCACATCATACCAATTTCATATCAAGTTTATGCCACCTATTTTATGTATATATACACCAAATGTGTATATACTAAATATGTGTATATTTTATACCAAATTAATTTAAAAAATAAATACAACAAATATAGTAATGCACAAAAATTCAATTCACCAACAAACTTAATGTGAAAATTCATAAATTATATCAATGTCATACAAAATGCATGGCAGTACAAGAATTGAACTTTATACCTAATATAAACAGTAAACATACAAATAAAAAAATATCAAATTTATATAAAATTCATGCCAATCATAAAAAATTCAAAGTTAGTTTATATTTTATTATGCAAACACAATATATATGAAAAGCAAATCATACCAATTTTATATAAATTATAGAATTAAAATAATGATAATTTTATGTCAAAATTAATCATATATTAAATAAATTTATATTTATTTTCAGAAAAATCAGGCATATGTACAAGAGAACCAAATTGCATTAATATGCATAAGAAAAGTAATGAAAAATATGTTTGAAAAAAAAACTTTAAAATATCTTTACGTCAACTTTGACCTTTTTTGATTTGGAGATTTATAAACCCTCTTTTAATTTTGCACTAGATCTTGGTGGGGGTAACGACTCTCCCTTAATAATATTCTTTGCCTATTTAGTGGTTTGATCATGAACAAAATTCGAATTTAAATTGGAATCTGAAATCTCATACGAAGGAGCTTCCACCATTCCTCTTCCTTTTTGCCTCTTTTGACTTGAAGAAATTAGATTTTTCTGCACCGGTATCTCATAATCTTCATTGGTATCTCCTTCTTTAGGCATGATATTGAAATCAAATGAAAAACAAATTACGAATCACTTCAAATATCTTTTTCTTCAAATTGAAGAAAAGACATTTTTAGACAAAAGAAAAGAAATTGATGATACTAAAACGTTAGAGAAAATATAGAAGATGATGATAATGATGTAGAAAGAGAAAAATAAAGTTGCTTGAAATAAATTGAAAAAGGTGTGCAAGTTGGAATAAAATTCCTTAATTATAGTATGATATTAGTACCAAAAAAAAGGAACTCACTTCTTTTTTATTAAATTAATTAATATAGACAGTTAATAAAAAAAAGTAAATACAATATAAAAATTAATACAAATCTGTTAGAAGCTGAAATTAATAATTTATTAATAGTAATTACAAAATAGTGTATTTAAAAGTTGTATACTCCTAAAGACGTCAATTGTGTGTAAATATTTCTTTAATGAAGTAAAACTAATTTGACAAATTCAAATAACTATGCAAATCAAATACTCAAAATTAAATAATCATCTAGGCTTCTAGCTCTAATTTTGGTGGATACGATGACAAGTGAAGGGTGACTAAAGTCACAATATTATAATGATCATTATTACAAAGAGCACTTTATATTACTCCAACTTAACTTGTTTTATTATTATTTTAAACCTTAATGAGATTTTTTTTCTTTCCTAATTCATATGATTTGATAATCACTTGTCACAAAATCATAATTATAGTAAAGAAGCATTTTGGCCAAGTCCAATATGGAGATTCAAGAAAATAAAAGTTAGTGGTCCAACAAAGTAGCAAGAACTTGAGTGTTTTAAGCCATTCTTTTCTTTTTAGAAATAAATCAACTGTTGAAGAATAAAAGTATCCAATGGTTCATTAAAGGGTGAAAGCATATTTAGCAAATTTGACCAAGTTTAGTTAGTGCTAGTATTTGTTTAAAAAAGTGTAATTTTCTTCCTGGAGAAGAACGAAGACATTGAAGAGAAAAAATAAATAAATAGCATCCTCATAGCCTAAAATGACATTGTAATATCAGTCAATTAAAATTAAAACAAAGTAAGGTACAAATGTTAAAAAATCAAAATTAGTATATTTTGGATTTTCAGACTACAAGTTAGTTTATGACAAATATTGAACTTTGGGGAAAATATATACCATATTTATGCATAACCAATTACACATAAGTTATATACCTATATTAAGCCAATACTCTACCAAATTAGTCAATAAGAGGTTAATGAGTAAAGCAAATTGTAATGACCCTCCGGGTCATTTTTATGATTTTGCAGTTATTTTGTTCATTTGAGCATGCGTATAGTGACCTCGGGCCGTTGGTAATTTGTTGGGACTGTTGGGATGGTTATTGGTTGGATTATTTGGGAGTTATGTGGATTTTTGAGTCAATCGAGAAGTTATACCTATAAAATGAGTTTTCGGGTAAAGTCCTAGTAAACGGCCTCAGAGCAAAATTCTGACGATACCATTAGCTCCGGAATGATCGAATTAGGCTAGGAGCATGTCTGTGTAGTTATATCATGGTTTGTAAATTTGGTCGTCGAAATCGGTTAATAGTTGATTTTAGTCAACGTACTGGGTAAACGTGCTCCAAATAGAAATTCTGACCACACCGTTGATCTAGAATGTCTACTTTGGTCTAGGAAGACCTTTCACTCAGTTTCCAGAGCTTTTGGATATGTTTTGACCCCTTCAATATATTTTGATTTTGAGAAGTGGGACCCACATTGAAATAAAATAACCTCCGATGAAAATTTTATCTATATTGTTGAGTCCAGAATGTCATTTTTTATCAGATTTTATATATTGATTGTATTTTTCATACTCTAAATGAGGCTAGAGCATCGAAATTAAGTTTGAGCAGTTGCTGAAAAATAAAAGGCGGTTGGTGGCGTGGCCGAACCACAGACCGCCATGTGACAGGTGACATGGAGTCACCTTCCAGGTAGGCTAGGCTTTTCTTACCTCTAGATGGAGTTGAAATGTGTAGTGAGAGTTGTTTGTTGTTGGAAGTCCTTGAGTAAAGTGTGTATATATATATATATATATGATGTTGAGACTATGATTATCGTTTGGACTTTGTAATACTTGCATTTGTTCTGTTAGCTGGTTTTAATACTGCTTGGGCTGTGTATGCTTCTGATAAGGAATGTAAAGGTGAGTTAACACACGACACAGGTAAGTTAAATACTGATGCTACTTGTGTACATATAGTTGGCTGTTTAAATGTTGGGTTGACTTGCTGGGATCTCTGATGCAGAAACCTATATTATGTCATTGTGATTTTGATTATTTGTGATCTACATATGATAATTACATTTCGTTAAAAACTAAACTTGATCGTTGGAGATTGTGATAACTGTTTGGGCACTATAATAGTTATATATGTTATACTAGCTGATTGTTAGTATTGTTAAGCTGTGAGTTGACTTACTGGGGGTTAAATGTAACCTACACCACATGATTGACATAGATACCTATCTTGACCCCTGTTTACCGGTGTGAGTAGTATGATGTTGATGTTGCATAATAGTTGAGAAACTGAGATTGCTGAGTATGTGTTATATATGGGTGATTACACTAAATATGTGTCATATATGATGATGTGAGATGGTAATCGTTGTACTGATAACTGTACTAGTTATAATCACTATAGTAATTGAGTTTTGTCATTGTTGAACTATGAAAAGGCCCGATAAAGGATGGATATGAGCTAATGCCCTGTGAACGACATGTATTCTGGCTTAACTCCTATATGTATAAATGTGTAGCTTGATGCTACTGAGATATGTTGGTTGTAAGGTTGTTTATTGATTATATGTCGTTCCGTGGACTGATTCAGGTATAGATATGACTCTGTTGGACTTGATTGTTCTGGATACTTATGATATACTGATGATTGTTCATGTTTACTCTAAGTACTTGTAATTGACTAAATCGTGGCGTATTTGGCCTTGGGTCGGCATGACCCTATATTGGCCTGTGAGATATATACTTTTGTATACAATTGTTAATCTTTGTGCACTTGTTATCCTTACCTGACACTGAGTTTACCTATTATAGTCTAAGAGAGGTGATAGTTATGCTTTGTGGGGCTGTGAATCTTGTCTTGAGATACGATGTTGTTGCATCATGGATAGACTAGTTAGTGGGTGACTATTTCTATGCCTCAAATCCTGGATGATGCTCTGGTGGCAACGTCCGAGTGTCTGAAACCTTAGTGACATGCCCCATGGTTCGAGTCTCTGATGGCCACGTCTGGGATACCGAGTTACGAATGTCAATTTTGAGGTTTGAGCACCTGCTGATTACCTTTAGGACTGGAATCCTGTTAGAGAGATGTGGGCTATATCCTACGGGCTTCCTGAGATTATTTGTGATTGAGGCACTATCTATATGGGTTAGTCCTAGTGAATGGCATTCTATTTAGAGATGGGTACATTATCAGCGGGCCGACACATAGTTGCCCTTAGTGATATCCTTTGTAGTAGTTGGGTTGTGATATGATTCTAGATAGGTGACACACCTCTGATTGTCTATCCTTTTGGGTCTTAGCTTTGGTTATATCAATGTTGCCCTAGAGTTGTTATACATAGAGCCATATTGTTACATTTCTGGATCGGGGTGTCACGTACCGACACAATATATATTTCTAGATCTAGTGTCACATCCTAACACGATATATATTTCTAGATCGAGTGTCACGTACTGACACGACACATATTTCTAGATCGGGTGACTCATTTCATCACGATGAGAGGGATTCATTCCCTCGCGAGGGATTTATCCTACCATTATATACATACATACTTGGATTGGGTGTCATGCTTTGACACAGGATCAGGTATCATATTCTGACATAGGACTAGGTGTCATATTTTGACCTAGGATCAGGGTTCGGATACCACGATCTGGCATAGGTGTTACTATTCTTTATGAGTTTTGTCGGGATACCATCCTACACCTTGGTTATGTATGGGTGTACCGTCTGAGTTTATGAGGGCTCAAGGGGAATACAGGCATAGATACTAGGGCCTTACACCCATGTACATTCCTACACCCTACCTATGTGATACCGAGAGTTGGGTTTTGTGGTGTTCTATTAGTTGGGTTGTGATATGTTACTGGGCCCTAGCCGGGTGTGATGTCAGTTGGGTTATGATATGCTACTAGGTTCTGACCATTGGGATACGAAGGCGTTACTGATACACTTCCTGTTAGCCAGACTATGATTGTTGGATCTTACTATAGTTCTTTATATTTGAGTATTTTATGCATATTTACAATATTTCACTCAGTCGACCAATGATGCCTACTGGGTGCCTGTTACCGGTACTCACCCCAACTTTTCTGCATCTTCATATGATGCAGGTCCAGTTACTAGCCACAGTCGTTGAGTCAGGGGTTTGTAGGCGATTTAGGAGATATTAGTGAGCATCAACAACTTTGGACATTTTATAGTCTCCTTCTGTTTTGATGGACATCTATTATATTCAGACATTGGCTTTGTACTCTATAGTTATGACTTACTATGTAGGAGTTTCTCCTGGCTATGTATGTTATCATCATTATCTATATATATGTGTGTGTGAGTATGTGCTTGTGTCTATAGTAGATCTGTGCAAATGACTTCCAGGTTCTGGGTAGCATTTGGGGTGGGCTCCTGCATATATGATTAGTATTGTTATGTTTAGTGATTCAGGACAGGCACCCTAGGGTTTGGAATTGGATTGCTTGTAGGTGGGATCTAACATGTACTATCATGACCTGAGAAATCGGATTGTGACAAGGTGGTATCAAATCCTTAGGGTTCGCTGGTCTCATCTGTATAGATCTACTGTCTAGTAGAGTCCTACGGATGGGTGCAAAGACATCCGTGACTTATCTTCAAGAAGCTATGGGATGTTTAGGAAACTCTTGGTATTGTTGATTCCTTTTGTGTGATGTTGTCAATGATTTATCAACTTATGGGAATTTGATTTGGTTCATTCTTTCAAAATTGGGTCACGTAGAGGTTAGACTCTGAGCATGGGTAGGGTTGCACCATCATTCCTAGATAGGGAGGAGTCTCTAGAGCTCGTCAACCAGAGACATGATTCCCCAACTAACCTACAACCAGAGGCAACAGTCCCCCAACCACTTTTGTGGTCAAACTGAGGTGCATGCGGTTATTAGACCATTTATAGTGTCACTTGGAGCTTTACAACGGGTGCAACACCATCCCCAACTCCTCCGGTTTATGCACCACTAGAGCTGCTACTCTAGAGGCTCCGATTGTATATCCAGAAGGAGTTGTACCTTTTCAGGACCAGCGCGTGCTTTGGTAATTTTTGAGGTTGACTCTGCCAAGGTTCTCTGGGGATGCAAGAGAGGATGTACAATAGTTTCTTACAACTTGGATAGAGAGACTATAGGTATTGAGATTATGGGAGCCTTAGAGACAAGCTTCGTGATCAATTACTTGTTTGGTTGTGATGGTGTATTGCACTATGGAATATGTTGTTGAGGCCAAGACTTTGTAGTACCAATATCGGTATGTTGCAAATATTTAAATATTATGTAGGTTGTGAATACACATGATAAAAATTATAAAGGTGAGATAGGTTATGATTGAGGCAAGCTAAGCATTGATGCTACCTGTATACAGGTATTTGATTATTTAACGGTTGGTTTGATCTGTTGGGATTCTATATAATACTAATTAATATGTTATACCTGGTATGATTCTGGTTACTTGTCACTTATGTTATGACTATACCTTGTTAAAGGCTAAATGTAAGCCTATACCCTGTGATTTGTACATATTATCATTTTAATACTTGACTACTTGAGTGGTTAGTCTGGTACTAGTGTTATATAGTATTTGAGAGGCTGGTTTCAGTTACACTCCTGGCTACACCTTGTGACTCTGTGTTATGATCCTGCCGTTGTGATTCTGTTGATATATTATTCTCCTGATTCTTTGGTGACTAAATTATGATCCTGACTGTGAGATGAATGCTATACTCGGGGTTTTAGTTGGGTTGTCTATTATTGGTTGGGATATTTGTTGCATTTATCAGATGAGTTATCTGCCATTCTGTCCTAAGGACTTGTTATAATTGTTAGTTGGCTTGTATATGGATCAGTTATCCTGTTGCTTATTTGGGTATGGGTTTCGAGCCTCTTCTATGCTGGGATATGCATTGTCGTAGTGGGGAATTCCTGTTATTAGTGGGGGATCAGGTATGGTGCTTCTCCACGATTGTGAAAGTCAGACAGGTTGATATTATCGGATGGGCTCTTTTTTTATATTGCCCTTGGGGCAAATTGACTTGTTCTTATTATATTGTGGTAGATGAATAAGTCTGGATTGTTACCTTGACTATACTTGGTGCATCTCCAATAGCTTGGTAAAGATTCATTGATTGGTATTATGTTCTACACTCATGATTAAAGATGGTCCCGACTGAGTGGTTAGTATATGTGGCCATGATGGTGGTATGATAGCTGGGACCTTATTGGGGGACACGGTTCCCATAGTTGTGAGCTCTTAGATATGTTCTTGTTGAATGTCAGGTTATTACCGATGGTCATTATGAGTGACTGATTATACTTGTTGGGCTGACTAATTCCCTGTTGTAGCATGGTTTAATGACTTGTATGTACTGGTTGTATTTGTTGTGGTAACCCGTTGACGACCCTACTTACTAGGGGTTGATTTGTGTAGTACTACTGGACTGTGATTGATTTGGTAAATATTAGAATTATGGTTTCTTGGAAGTTGAGGCGATATGTACTAGGTACGATTATAGAGACTGGGTATGAACTATATACTGTTAAGTCATGATAGTTACGGTTATCTGTCTTGAGTCCAGCGGAAGGTAACTAGGATTGCTCTATCTCTATTACCCATTATACTACGTACGTGACTGAATGATGATAACTACTGAGGACCATAACTGGGGAGTAATATATGTGTGTCTGGGTATGAAGGAAGGTACAAAAAGTTTACTAGTGGATGGTATGTTGAGTGTCTGCTACATTGGTAGGGGTCTGATAGTTCTTGAAAATAGTGATGAGTGGTATGGTAGGTATCTGTTCTATTCTTAAGTACCTTTTGTCATGATGAGATTACTTGTAGCTATTGCATCAGTAATTTGTTATATTAAGATGGTGTCTTGACTATTTTTTACACTGGTGACTGTTGTGGTTGTTAGGCCTAGTGGATTGAGCAGTAAGGGAAAAGAGTTTAAGCCCTATATGGGAGTGTGGGTATATTAGTTATTGTCAGCAGTTATTTGGTTAGCTTGTGAGCCATTTGTGGTTGATTTGTGGGAATTGCTTATACAAGGAAACAAGAAACGGAGTGAAAGTTATATATGTAAAACACAGTTATAGCTATGAACAACTATGATTATTTGAACATATGATAACGCGTTGAGGACAGGTGTATCTAGCCTATTGATTTCATGTTACATGTTAGCTGACTAAGTTGATGGGATGATTGATCGATCATTGAGGATCCCTTAGAGATTGCTACACTGATTCTCTATTACAGATAGATGGGTTGTTGTATTTCTGGTTAGTGAGATAATGAGAATGGTTGTTGGATGCTAAGCATATTTATGATCATTGTATTAACTAGTTACTGTGAGTTCAGGGTAAGGATCCCTATGTGGTTCGTATTGGAGTCTCTGTGTACTCTTGTATTTGTACTTTCGCGAATGAAAGTCTTATTAGTAGGGGATGTTGTAATGACCCTCTGGGTCATTTTTATGGTTTTGCCGTTATTTTATTAATTTGAGCATACGTATAGTGACCTCGGGCCGTTGGTGATTTGTTGGGACTAGTGGGATAGTTATTAGATGGGTTATTTGAGAGTTATGTTGATTGTTTAGCTAACCAAGAAGTTATATGTAACGACCTGAAAATTTTTGAAACCTCTTATGGTTGGTCTTGTATGGTGTTATAATGGTCGTGGTTGAAATTTGGTTGCCACGGGTGAAGTTTAACTAGACGAACGCAAAACGGGTCATTTTGGGGCCTAGAGAGGCCATTTGGATAGTGTACTTCATAGATACATAACTTTTGATGTGCATTGAACTGTGTGGGCTACTACATATCAAATGAAATCTCTTTTCATTATCTTTGCAACGCAACTGGTTTCACTCAATTACAAAGTCGGATGAAAAGGTTATGGCCAAAAGCGTAGGACTGCCTAAATTTTGGAAGACATTGGAGATAGGCCCTGGAAATTGCCCAAGGCATGTGAGACGGACCGTGAAACTTTGCACGGTACGTGTGGGGTTCCGTCATGTGTTCCATAGAGTTTGGGGTGGCAAAGATCCATCCCAAAAACTAAGTTATGGTCCACGGACCACCCCACAGTCCGTGAGACCTCAAACGGACCGTTTGGTGGTCCGTCAAGTTGGGCAGAGACTTGGATAGGCTGTGGGATGGAAATTTGGCTAAGGAAAGTCAGATGGTGCAGTTTAACAGACCATCAAACGTGGAATGGGCCGTTTGGGGCTCCGTTTCGCCCTGCGTTCTGATATTTTTGTCTGTTTCATTAAAGGTTAAGTTGTAATTTGGTTGATACCTAGGCCCTTTTTAGACTTCCTAGGGTCCCCCTAAACCCTTAAATCAATCCCCTAACTCTCATTCATCCAATCAAACTCTCCTACACTCTCTTTAGAAATTCCAAAACCCTCTTGGCCTCCATTGAAGCTAGCTTGTAAAATTTGGGGAAGAAGACTTGATTAGGTTTGATCTTGTGGACTAGTTTCTTGAATTAAGGTATGTGGGACTTGATTCA
>JBCEWC010020257.1:0-11015 GCA_038996855.1 Solanum aculeatissimum
TTAGGGGTTTAGGATACCTTAAGGGACCAAAAGGGAGCTTAGGGAAATGTTAAATCATGAAAATACCATTAATAAACCGGAACTTTTCACTGAACACAACACCCAAACGGCAGCTACAGTGCCGTCAAGATGACTCATGGTCCGTTTACCATTCCGTCAAGATGTACTTAGCCAATTCTATGCGCGAACTCTTAGAGGACTTTTTGTTACACTTGACGAGCAACCAAACGGACCGTCAAGGGTGATACGTCCCATGAGAGGCACCTTATGACCTCCCTTAACCTCAAAATTTCTAGCCTTGGCTTGGCCAAGCTACTGCCTCACTTCACGAGGCTGTACAAAGGTCGTTTGGTATCAAACGGTCAGTTCAAGCTCCCGTTGACTTGGACTTGGCTTAGGGGTGGCTATAGGCCACCCCAAGCTCACTGTGACACCACACGACACCCTAGACGGACCGTACAAAGTTTCATGGTCCGTGAAAATGTCCTTGGCCATTTTTCTGAGCCTATCTCTAATGGCTTCCGAATTTTATACAGTCTCACTGTTTGGGCCATATATCCCTCATCCGATATCCAAATTGAGTGAAACTACTTGTTTTGCAAATGTAACTCAATGATATCTAATGTGATATGTGGTATCTTATATGGTTCATCCCACATCAAAAGTTATGACTATTTGAAGTTGACAGTCAAAAATGTCCCTCTAGGCCACTAACTAGCCCAATTTGCATTCGGCCACTTAAACTCAACCCGTGGCTACCAAAACTCAACCATGGCTTGTAGTACATCATAGAATTCCAACCATAAGTAGATTTTGAAAATATTCGGGTTGTTACACAATCTATCAAATAAGTCTAGACACTTGACTACATGAGTTGATATTGAGTGACTAGGCTAGGTTACTTGTCACCCAAATCACCTATGATAATGGGTGATTAGTATGAATCTACTAGGATATCACACGAGGACTGCTGAGGACACACTTGACCTATGAAGTTGTAGAAAAACCCCTACTACCTTAGCCATTGAGTCCATGGATGTGTACTTCAACTAAAACCCCATATGAAGTTTTCAGCCATTATATCCATTCCACACTCTAACAGTTCTAGCTAAGGTACCAATCAGAGAACTAAAATAAAATCCCAAGTTTGCAACCTTGGAATTTATACATTAAACTTAGGAATGGATATAAATTAACCCAAATCAACTACAGATAAGTCAAGATATCGCAGACCCAATAAATAAATCAAATACCCAGATCTAAAGCACACCCCCAACATGGGGGTTTTAGCCACACATGTTAGAAATTATAGATTGAATACCATACATAGTAGTAGAAGTCATGGGTAACAAGATTGAGTACAAATCAATAGATTCTCACCAGCCAATCTTTTCCAATTTGATGCCCAAAAGATTCAAAACTCTAACCTCCCTTATACTCTAAGAGAAAAGTTCTGTGTACTACTACTACAGACTAATTATTCTGGAATTGGAATGAACAGATGATGTACAATGTCCTTTAAAAAATTGCGTATATACTCCATGCAAATATGTGAAACTTTTGCTGCGAAATGTCATTCAACGATCAAGGACGACCATCATTGAGTACTCCGGCGATGCACCGAATGTGCACTTGACCACTTTCCTGTGCGTCTTCATAAGTATTCCTCCATTGCAATATTAGGTGCTGACTCTTTGCTCCATCTATCCAATTCAGCAATGCGCCAAAATATTCTTCATATCGCCTTTCTATCAGTTTTCTAGGGCTTTAGGTGCTTCAACTTTAGGTGATCACTTGTTCATTTCAATGTATCATGGAGTATACTTTACAACATCAATTCTTACCGCACTCTTGTATTGATCGTGAGCCTTGGTTTTTGTATAGATAGGAGATCTCATGGAGAATTAGGCGGATCACCAAGAATGTCGGAGACCTTGCTTTTCATTGCCTTCCCGTATTTTGCTAACTTTCCAAGATTCCAACAAGTCTTGCCCATTTTTGCACTTTTAACTCCATTTCCTATCATAGCACATACAAATTTATTAGCAGTTGCAATTAATATCACACTAAGGGAAATATTTTCTTTCAATTTAACCCCAAAATGAGTCTAAAATATGGACTCATCAATACCACTAATTTAAGCCTTTGCTTGCCCTCAAGCAAATTAAACATTGCTCTATCCAAATTAGAGCTTACAAATAGGGCCACAGGGAGAAACAAATATATTTTCACCTTTTACATCCCCTCTTGAGCTTCCACCAACCACTAACGTGACTTTGAAGCCTCGAGAGATGATTAAGGAGTAATCAAGACATGGCTATGCCCATGTAGCTGCTAATCACTGCTTAAAAACATTACCATTTTCCCTCATGCCAAAGAAGATTCTGAACACTCAAGTATATCACATTGCTTTCAAAGGATATCTTCAACTATCACTCTCCCAAATGAGATAGCATGTAAGCTTCAATCCATAGGCTTTCCCTTATTCTCAATCAGAGTTCACTTGACTTTCTTCTGGACTAGGATCCCAAATGACTTTGCTAGGACTGTAATGTAGGGTAAGGGTTGGGTAGGATGACATATGGTTAATAGTGGCTCATCCCTTCTTAAACTCTATGCGTTCTTTCCAGGAACAAAGTTTCTTTTATTTTCCTTTTCATTCATCTGATTCTTGACATCTCTTCTGCATTTGATTCATCATCCTGTCTCCTTTTACATTCTGTTTTAACAACAAGACTTTTCTCCTTTTTTGGAGGGTCCTCAATTTTCAACTTTTGTTTCTCACTTTTTCTTTTTATTTCCTTCTAGGACTCCTCGATGTTTTTCTTTCATTCTTTCCCCTCTTTTCCAGACTCTTTCATAGGAGACACTTCCTTCCTCTTACTAACACCCCAACTTAGCCTTTGACCACTGCTCTACTTTCATGCTCAAGGAGGGATCGGTAAAGAACAAAAAGGACTTGTCTTTCACAAACATGAGTCAATGTTTCAAGTTTACCAAATAAGGGATCAAGGCTCAAAAGGGGTTCACTAAGGATTCATTTCACTACCAAGGGATGTCACTATGGTCAATTTGGACTAATGGAACCAAAGAAGGCCTAAGGTCCTCTCCTAATCCATAATTAACAAAGTTACCCCTGAAAAGAAACTGGGCAAGTTCTAGATGATGCAATACAAGCATTTCAAGAATACAAATAATCCCACATTGGAAAAATAACTTGCATTAAAACAATGGCAACACATTTCAAACTTTTGATCATCACATATCCAAGCTCAATTACTCACATAGTCAACTCAAGGATCCTCAAATCCATTCGGGGATTGATTTATCAAGAAAGGACTAATTAGTGATTACATACTCCTCGTCCATGGCACTATCCGAATCAAAGATATGGATCATCCATGCTTGGATTGCTAAGGACTAGAGACACAATATTATATTCGCATGTTTGTCATCTATGCACGTGGTTTGCATTTTGAAATCATTCATCCATTCAACAAGAAAAAAAAAAGAACCACTACTCTATTACAACACAAATTAAAATTTATTTACAATCCAAAAATTAAAAGTTGTCTAAATATCCATCAATAGAACCATCACCAAAATAAAATACACCATCATTGTCTCATAAAAAATAACCAGAAGACAAGGAATTCCTCAAGCTCACCCCCTCCTGACAAAATAAGCATTGCCCTCAATGTGCAAGGGACAAGAAAAAGTAAGCATAAGAGAAAGTAGTGAGTATGAGAATCCCCCTATCAAGTCAATCCTGATGTAGTGGTGGTGGCGGTGGAGCTGAAGAAGATGTCATGAGGGCATCAATGTTGTCTTCTGTCGGTGTACTCTCAAAATCAATGTTGGGCCTAGAAGGCTCAGGAGCACTCACTCTGGATGTACCAATGATGGACTGATCTAGATGGAAGTTGCAATCACTGTTTCCACTATCTCATTCTCCACTCCATTTAGATCCTCCTGGTCCTCTTGGATTTTCTCCACTTCCAATGTCTCCTCAACAATCTTTGGGGTGCTCACTTCCTTGTTCTCTGCACTATCATCACTTGAAACTTCTATATTCAGCCTCTTATTTGGGATCATAGCCACATCTACTTTGAGAGGTGGATTTTATAGCTTATTGAAAAATATGCTCAATTCAGTGGACCAGAGGGGTGTTACCTCCTTCTTTAACTGATCAATATCGGTTTTCAAAGTCGATGTGTCTGTACTACCACCACCTGATTTTTCCATAGCTAACACTCTCTCCTTTAGGCTGGCCAACTCCTTTCTGTGGTCATCTATCATGGTCTCAAGCCTATCCATCCTCAACATGTGAACCTCATTTAGCTCATTTGACTTTGCTTCAGTCTCAATATATGGCTTTAAAGCCTTGGCTATGGATGCCTCCACTAACATAGGCATAGATGACTCAACCCTTGTGGCCCAAAGATCGGCCACTTTGTCCAACTATCCAAAAGCAAGAATATTGGCCTTTGTAAGAGGGAGTTGGTCATCTGGGGTCTGTGCCTCTGTGGATGGAGTAGGGGAAAAAGAGAAGTGTAAAGTGGGAGAAGAATCTCTGTATCCAAATCTACAGTGACGGACATAAGAGCTTCAACATTAAAAAGTGGTGTTTTGTCAACCGACTTCTTCCTATCCCTATCCTCTTTATACCTCAAGAACTTAGCCTCTATTCGCTTGATATTAGTCGATGACGCAGGAGTTACTTCCATATAAATCTTTTTTATTTCTTAGAACTTTAGCCTTTTTGCACAATGTAGTGATAAGGCTTGGAAAGGGTAGTGAGGGCTAGACTTGCTTTGCCCTCGTGAGGATTGTTGGAGCAATGATGGAACCAAGATTAAGTCTACGATATTCCATGATACAAACAACCAATTTTTCTTTAGGATGTCAAAGTATTGACTCATTTTGTGACAACATTAGGTTGCTGCCGATGAAACCAAACCAAAACCTTGTCAGAATGTTCATTTATTTCTTTTCAGTGATGGATCCCTCCTCTAACCATGATGAGCTGAAATACCAATCATTGGATCCAACCATGATTTGATATCTTCAAAGGTTTAGAGCTGCAATAGATCTTCCAAGTAGCTCCAACTCCTAACTATGCAACCCAATGCATCATTAATCTCGGTCTCTCTACACGGAACTTGTACACCCCGAACCTCTACAACATCAAGGAGTTTTGACATAATTAGCACCCTACTTATGCTCTTAGGAATAACTTGCCTATAGGATTTATAAAATTCATGTACAAGACTAGGCACATATGGATCCTGAGAATTAGTGAACAAATGGAAATTATGGAACTTAAGAGTCTCCTAAACCTCTGGATATCTATAGATTACTCCTTATGTTGATAACTACTTTTTCTCCCGGATAGTCCTGTACCCTTCAACCCTGAGCCTATTTAAGAACTTTAGAGCTGTAGCTTCTTGGGTTTTCAGAGTGGACTGTGTGATAGAGTCATGTAAGACCTTGGCTCTAGACTGGTTTTATGCCTCTTTGGGTTAGACCCTCTTGGAAAGGGTGAGGGCCTTGGGGACTTGGCTAGAGCATGCTTTCACTTGGTCATTCTTTAGAACACACTTCAATATTCTTGTGAGAAGCATTGACAAATAATCAAGCACAAGATTTGATCATATGAAAGATAATCAGAATAGACAGGTCAGTTAGATCGCATATCATACTCCGTGAATTGCCAAGCTGATTTAGTGGTCAAACAAACCATCACCTTTTCCACATATTTCAAACTTAGGGTCATTGCTACTTTTGGTGATATTCATGCTCAATCTACGTTACAATGAATTGATTTGGTGATGAAAAAAATCATCGTCGAAAGTTACAACAGTCCCTCAAGAAAACAACTAATTAAGATGGTGTATGCGTCAATAAGGCACATCACCGAGTGCACTTAAGCAGTCAAAATGACCATTGCTTGTTGTGACTGGCGAGACCCATCATCCATTCACTTATACTTCAATAATATCACAACTCACATAGATGAGAGGCATATAATAACCCACCACAACACATCAAGGCATGCTTAACTATTGGTTATCATTATCACATGGTCTCAATGGCTATACACTCGATCAAACAATGACTTACCCTTAAGAATGACATCACCCAATCTATCATAGGGCATGTTTAATCGCTAAAAGAGGATAAGTGTTACTCAAACATCACCCATAGCCTATAGAAACAATCAATCCAAAAGGCAAGAACATTTTAGAAACACATTCATATGATCATGGCATAAATTCAATTGAACACATTCAAACATCAATCAAGCATGAGATTTTGGCCAAAACCACAAATAATTCATCATTGAGAAATAAATTCTTCATTCGTTAATCTAACCCAACTCATTAACACCCCTAATTATGATATTCATAGAAAGATACCAAAACCCGTAACAAATTATTCATACATGTAACACTGCATTTAAAAATAACTCTAAAGTCCTACCCACTCAATCCTCAACAAGATTTCCAAAGTTTAAAGCATGATTTTCACATTACAAACCCTGATCAACATCACAAATAGTGATTTTCTTCAAAGAACTTAAACAAGGGTCTGAAACATATATTTTTAGTAGTGAGACACAATGAAGCCTTTAGTGATGCCCTTTGATGAATATCCTCAAATATCTTTGTGAAAGATTTCAAAGAAAAGCAAAGAAAGGGGTAGTGGTTTTGTCATGACCCAAGCCTAGCCCTAGACATGACACGGTGAATGGGAAACCCGAAGGCAACCCTAACATACCATTTGCACATCATTGGTTGTGAAAGCATAATCAAGAAATAAATAAGTAACAATTAATTCTAGGGAAAACGGGGCTTTGGACTCAATCTATGGGGATGTTTTAGCGAAAAGAATTTGCATGAATCACATAACAAATAAAGTGTAAGGGGCGGGTAAGTATGGCCCACGCTATGGGGATGTTACCAGGACTTGAGACTTCCATCTCATCAACAAACATACAACAAGCATAGAAGGGGATAAATGAACTAAGTAAAGCCTTTCAAAATTACATAAAACATGATGGGAGTCAAGATTAATACACAATTAACCATTTCCAATAACACTTCTATTACGAATGGAACGGGGGCAAAGATATCTCCCAAGATCTCCCTTAGAAGATAAGTACCCAAAACATATACAAGTCTTAACATAAGAATGAAAGTAAAGTGGATATTATCCCCGGAGTGGAGGACTCACCAATAGCAATCTTTAAATAATCTAGCTATTCATGTGGAGGAGGAGGATGAATAGGATCTCCGATCATGGTTAGATCATGTAGGTAAAGGAAATATGCGTTAGTAATTGGAATGTACTATGTATGTAGGGTTCAATGTAACAAGGGAACATAATCCATAATTAAACAATATGCATATTCATATTGAATGGATACCAGCTCAATATGATATGAATGATCAATGCTTTAGCTAAAACATGCATGCAGAATAAATAAATCATGTGACATATCATACATAGGTGGGAAAGGACTATAACCGACAAGTAAGACCAAGTGAGCTATAACCTGGAATCTCGATGTTCACTCCACATCGAAAATAGAGTGATTTACTTTGCCAAGGTAAACTATCCACTAACCTTATGATATAACCTCTTCGAAGAGTGTTGTCAAATATTCTTACCTTATGGCATGGCTTTTTCGTAGGGTGTCTCAATATATCCTTACCTTACGACATGGCCATTTTGGTAGGTATCACAAGGTATGTTTACCTTACAGCATAGCCTTTTTTGTATGTATTAAGATATGTCCTTACCTAATGATATAATATTTTTGGTAGGAACTACAATGTAACTGTGGTAGGAACTACAATGTAACTACGATATGACCTTTTCAGTAGATATCACATAATTTCTTATGGTAGCACATAGTTATGAGGCCATGGCTACCAACCAAGGCCCGTTCGGTACTAGGTCAACAATCCCACGGGATACACAATTCATATACATATCCATATTTTACATAATTTCATAACTTATGGTAGCATCATAAGAGTAAATCATGAAACCATCACATCATAATATCACAGGAAAAGCTTCTTATCATTCATAACATTTGTAACATTCTCATGAGCTCATAACATGCACAATATCCCTTCATCATATACAATATTCACAACTCACACGTCTTGCCCTAAGGCTTTTATCAATTTAAGAGACTTGTCATATATCATTTGTCAAATCATGGTGGGTATGTGCACATATACTTAAAATTATGTAGTTAAAGAGTATAAAATATGAAAGATAAATTCAATTCATTTGAATATCTTTCAAACCAAATCACCAACCTTATAGTGGAAACCCCGATATGGGTGTCATAAAATTCATCTTAAAAATGCATAATCTTTCAATATTTCCATAGTTTACATCACATATAGCTTCAATGTGTCACGCTCCAAAAGAAGGAGAGGCGCGACGGGCACTCGATACTGTTATTGGCCGAGTAAGCCACTGAACATACTAGCTAACTCACCTAGGGGCTAAAAGATCGGGAAGCATAACATCTGAAAAACAAGGCCTAGGCCATTTAGGTCATGACCTGCTTAACAGTAACCCAAGAACATCAAGATAGGTAACCCAAAATGATAAAGTATTGGCTAGCCGGCAAGGCTACAAAAATAGAGGTATAATCACATACTACATATATACATACCAATCCCATGACTGGAGACTGAAAGGTACTAAATACACCAACCCAAAATAACATGTCCACAATAGCATCTAAGAGAGTCACTCACACTATCAGGACAGGGCCCCGACTATACCCAACTGTATAATAAAAAGTAAGCATCTTATGGAAGCTCCAGGAAGAGGTGGAGCTTACCAACTCACAGCTGAACTGGGCCCTCATTGGAGGGGTCAATCGAAATCAGACCCTGAACCTGCACGCATGAAATAAAATACAACATCCCAGGAAACGGGATATTAGTACAAATAAACATGCACTAGTATGTAAGGCGGAAAGTAAAACAAGAGATAACTGTAGGAAGAAGGGTAATAGAAATATCACCTGTAACCAAGACTCAGGTAATCTTCCTGGCCAACACTCAACCTCCTAGTGGTCAAATATGCACGGTATGCTCGAGTAATCGTATGTCATGAATACATATATATAGATGCAAATGCATGACATACCTAACCAAATGCTAGCAATGGTGGTCCTTTCAGGGAGCTACCCGGTATCATATCTGCCAACTGTGGCTATCCGTATCATATACATATATATAGTCAGTTGGGAAAATAGGCCCCATATCTTCGATTATAGCTCGAAGTCCATGCATAACGTGCAATGTATGATATGAATGCACATCATAGGCCATAACATAAATTCAGCCCATCTTGGCTCATTAGTACACTTATCCTCATACCATCATAATCATTATCGTAACATATACATATGGCTCGTGGGATCTTACATGTCTTTCGAATAAGTTTGAAAACTTAACTCAATATTTCGAATAAGGCCTTACTTTTGAATATGTTCATAAAGGTGCTTCACATAATGCCTACACTTGGTTCCATGTCAATTAGTAAAAAACAAAGTACTTAAAAGAATCAAATGCTTTAGTTGTTTAAATAGGACCATTATACTGGAGATTATTGGAAATCAACGTGTTACTTTCTGGGTGCTTCAATTATGGTTTTAGTATGGAAGAATAACTTATCTGAATACTAAATTCCCCTCGTAACTTATCTTTATTTTTAGTGACACCACACCAAAAAGGTGCAACACCTTAACATAAGGACATGCAGTCAAGAAAAACTAATAAATTGATATATAAATATTGAATTTCCAATTTGAGCGAACAAATGAAATTCCAACCAAATATGGTAAAGAAGAAAATTAAGCTATGCTCCCAATGCCTTTTATAAAAGGTCATTCTAGCAAAAGAATAGTAAAATATCACATTTTATATTTTAGGAATTTCCCAGATTTCGTGCTAAAAGAAGGGACGAGAATTAGCATTAATATACCTTTCCAATAGATGTCTGAATTCCCAAAGTTCCATCATGAAAGTTGTTCCCGACGTCCTAAGATTCGCATCGACTATACATACGTAAATTAACAATACTATAAACTGTAACAACCCGAATTTTTTTGAAATATACTTATGGTTGGAATTCTATGATGTACTACAAGCCATGGTTGAGTTTTGGTGGCCACGGGTTGATTTTAAGGGGTCGAATTCAAATTGGGCTAGTTAGTGGCCTAGAGGGACAATTTCGGTAGTGTACGTCAAATAGTCATAACTTTTTATTTGGGATGAAACAGGTGATCTACAATATATAAATTAAAGCTCTTTTAGTTAGCGTTTTAACACAAGTAGTTTCACTCAATTTTAACTTCGGGTGAAGGAGATATGACCCAAACAGTGAGACTGTCTGGAATTCGGAAGCCATTGGAGATAGGCTCAGAAAAATAGCCAAGGACTTTGGCACGGATCGTGAAACTTTTCACAGTCCGTCTAAGGTGTCGTGGGATGTCAGAGTGAGCTTGGGGTGGCCTGGAACCACCCCTAAGCCAAGTCCAAGTCAACGAGACCTTGGACGGTCCGTTTGACACTAGACGGCTCATTTACTGCCTCGTGGAGTGAGGCAGTAGCTTGTCCAAGCAAAGGATGATGATTTTGGGTCTAAGTATGGTTGGACGGTACTTTAAACGACTAGTCAAACCTTGAACAGACTATTTAGTGGTTTGTGAAGTGTAACAGAAAGTCCTCCGAGAGTTCATGCTGAAGAAATAGCTAAGTGATGTGGGACGGCCAGTTGAACGGCTCGTGTGCATGTTGACGGCACTGTAGCTGCCATTTGGGCACTGTGTACAGTTAAAAGTTCCGTCTTGTTAATGGTATTTTCGTGATTAAACATTCCCTAAACCCTCATTCATCCATTAGAACTCTCCTATACACTCTTTTAAGATCCTAAGGCTCTCTTGACCTCCATTGAAGCTAGCTTGTAGAATTTGG
>JBCEWC010020258.1:0-11015 GCA_038996855.1 Solanum aculeatissimum
TGCTAGCATTTGGTTGGGTATGTCATGCATTTGCATCTATATATATGTATTCACGACATGCGATTACTTGAGCATACTATGCATATTTGATCACTAGGAGGCTAAGTGTTGGCCAGGAAGGTTACCTGAGTCTTGGTTACAGGTGGTATTTCTACTACCCTTTTTACTACATTTATCTCTGATTTTATTTTCTGCCTTACATACCGGTACATGTTTATTTATACTGACGTCCTATTGCCTAGGGATGCTGCATTTTATTTTGTGCGTGCAGGTTTAGGTACGAATTCTGATTGACCCCCTCCACTAGGGGCGCAGTTCAGTTGTCAGTTGGTAAGCTCCACCTATTCCTGGAGCTTCCACAGGATGCTTACTTTTTGTTGTATAGTTGGGTATGGTCAGGGCCCTGTCCTGGCAGTGTTAATGCTTCTCTTAGATGCTATTAGGGATATGTTATTTTGGGTTATGTTTTTTTGGTACCTTTCAGTCTCCATTCATAGGACTGGTATGTATATATGCAGTCTGTGACTGTACCTCTGTTGTTGTAGCCTTTTCGGCTAGTCAATACTTTATCATTTTGGGTGACCTATCCTGATGTGTTTGGTTCATTGATGACTAGGTCATGACCTAAATGGTTCAGTCTCAGTTTTTCAGACGTTATGCTGCCCGACCTTTTAGCCCCTAGTTTAGGTAACTATTATGTTCAGTGGCTTACTCGACCAATGGTGGTATTGAGTGTCAGTCATGCCTCCCCATCTTTTGGGGCATGACAAGGATGATATTCAAAGTTATAAGAATTATAGGGGTATCAAGTTGTTAAGCCACACTACGAAGGTTTGAGAGAGAATGGTGCAGATGAGGGTGAGAAAAGTAGTGCCTATTTTTTAGAACCAATTTGGATTTATGCTAGGACGATCAACCACTGAAGCAATCCATCTTGTTCGATGATTAGTGGTGAAATATGGAAATAGAAGGAGGGACCTTTGTATGGTGTTCATTGACCTTGAAAAGGCCTATGACAAAGTTCTGAGGGATGTCCTATGGAGTTCAAGAGGTGAAAGGTGTTCCAACGGTGTATATTAGGGTGATAAAAGATATGTATGGCGGAGCTAAAACTCTTGTAAGTACGATAGGAGGAGACTCAAAGTATTTTCCTATTAAAATGGGGCTTCATCAAGGATCTATGTTGAGCCCTTTTCTTTTCACCTTGGTAATGGATGAGCTAACACGGTCTATCCAGGAGGGAGTGTCGTGGTTTTATACGATTTGCGGATGACATAGTTGATTGATAAGACTTGAGCTAAAGTTAACAATAGAATGGAGGTTTGGAGATATAATTTTGAATCAAATGGATTCAAATTGAGCAAAACCAAAATAGAATACTTGGAGTGTAAATTCAGTGTTGCTAGAGATGAAGCTGACATTGAAGTGAGGTTTGCCACTCAACCTATTCCAAAGAGAGAAAGCTTTAATTATCTTGGATCCATCATCCAGAGTAGTGGCGATATCGACGATGATGTTACTCATCGTATTGGGGCAACATGGACGAAATGGAGGCTTGCCTCTGGAGTATTGTGTGATAAAACGATACCACCTAATCTTAAAAGCAACTTTTACAGAATTGTGGTTATACCATCTCTACTATATGAGGTTGAGTGTTGACCAATTAAAAATTCTCATGTTCAAAAGATACAGGTTGCGAAGATGAGGTTGTTTAGATGGGTTTGTGGACATAGTAGGAGTGATTAAATTAGGAATGAGATTATCCGAGAGAAGTCAGAGGTGAGGGAAGCGAGACTGCGTTGGTTTGGACATATGCAAAGAAGGAGTACCGATGTTCTTGTCAAGAGGTGTGAGATATTGGATTTAGGGGTTACACAGAGGGTTAAAGGTAGACCGAAGAAGTATTGGGGGAAGATGATCATATAAGATATGGTGAAACTTCATCTCACTGAATACATGACCTTAGATAGAAAAGAGTAGAGGTCGCGTATTAGGGTAGAGGGTTAATAAGCTAGTAGGAGTAGGTCGATATATAACTTTTTGATATAGTAGGTTAGTAGTAGTAGTGATGTCTCTACATCCTATATTGTCATTATTCATTTTCTATTTGCTTACTTTTATCGTATTTACAGACGACCATTAACTTTTCATTATTAGTAATTCTCCTTTTTCTTTTCTATTCCTTTCTTCCCTTTTTTCCATAACTAGTACCTTCTACTTATTGGTCTTGATTCATTTAGACGAGGGTTTCCGGAAACAACCTCTCTATCTCTATGAGGTAGTGGTAAGGTCTGCTTACATTTTTACCCTCTCAAAACCTCACTTGTAGGATTCCACTGGGTATGTTGTTGTTTGGCGTTAAGATCAAGGTATTAAATAGTTCTATAGAAAATATCATATATCCACCTATATATACATATTTCATTCAATGATACTATTTAAAATAGGTGGGTGTGTGGTTTGTCTTTGATGGAGAGAGCAAGGAGCGACAGAAGATGAAGAGGGTCTACTCGCCAATCTAAAGTAATCATGTTTTAGATTTCACTAAAGGAAGTGATAATTTCCAGAAGGTAAACCATGAATCACATAATTCTCTCGGGTTTATTTTTGTGAGTTTGAAATATGAAAATCGTTAGATTTTTTAAGAAAGTAACATTTGTATTCTATTTCTAACAATTCGAGAACCTGCCACAACAAGTTACAGGCTCCCTAATTACAATTGAGATAGAGTATAAGGTAGTGTTGTGAAAGGCGATCGCCTTGTAGTCAATGGCGAGAGGTGAGGCGAGGTGACCCTTCATCGCCTTTTAGCTTTATGGTGAGGCACTCTTCAAAAGGTGACGCAATAGCTACAATGGCGAGAAAGGCGAGAGGAAAGAAGGGAGAGAAAGGCGCCACCTTTTGTATTTTTTTTTAAAAAGGAACAAATTTAGGGTTTTAAAAGTTAATTTTAGGGTTTTATTTCCAAATATGCACAATTGCACACTTACACATAGATTTCTACTCTAACCAAGTGACCCGACTAGACTTCTTCCGCGATCAGCCAAACTCTTCTAGAGACTCCAAAGTCCAACTAATACTTCTTTTCTTCTTCTTTTTTTCTTCTTGAGATTTCTTCTTCTTGTGTTTTTTTACTTCTTCTTCTTCTTCATACTACAAATTTACTTTTGCCTCTGTTATTTCTCGCTATTTTGATTTTTGTTTTGTTTTTTTATCATTCAAGTTCTAGACTTGTAGTATCTACTATATATTTTTAGTTTTTCAATTGAAATATTTGCTAACATGTTATTGAGATAGAGATTTTATTTATTTATATATACAGTTGAATATTTTAATTTTTTGGTATTAATTGACGCGTACTTCAAAAAGGTGAGCGCCTTGACACTTGCCTCTCCTTGTGGCGAGGTAGACCCTTGTCACCTTTTGCTGTCCAAAACACTGGACTGTCTGGAAGATCTTCAACCCTTTACCAAAAACTTACAAAGATCTTACAACATCTATAATTGATTCTAGATCTATTTTATACTCCTGTTTACACCAAAAAAGAAACAACACCAAACAATTCATCTTCATCTTATGAATGTTGTTCTTCTTCTTCTGAAAGCATCTGAGGTTCCTTTCTCTTCTAAAGGCATTTGAGGTTCCTTTCTCTCCAAATAAACTCCTAGATGTAGGCTGGTATCATTTTCTATCAGTCCTTATGATCAATAATATTGGTGTAGCGTCTCCAGATCTTCAAGGCTAGAGCTATTTTACTTGGTATCACCCAGTTCAAGCCCTTCATATTTGTGAAACTTTTCCGTACTAGGTTGGTAATCTTGTAGGGTAAGAATAAGTGAGTTACTGTGTCAGCCTTTTCTTCACAAGAGAAACACCTCGGGCTTAGATGGAACCCCCTCTTCATGAGATTTTCTTGAGTTAGCACAACTTGTTTAGCCAAAGGCCACATTAGGCAGGAAACCTAATAAAGAATTTTAACTTTCCATATAAGCTTCCAAGGCAAGTCATCAATCTGATTTTTATAAGGATTAAGCTTTTTGTAGGCTCTTCTTAAATTGAATTTTCCTTGACCATGGCCTTGCCATTCCAATCTATCTTGGTGATTGGAGGTTCATTTGAAATGCTCCAACTTGCTGTAGAATTCAACTAGCTTGGAAATCTCCCAGGCGTTGAAAGGTCTTCTAAAACTCAGATTCCACCCCAGTTCTGACCAAACTTCAGCCACTGTAGCCTTTTTCTGCTGATTTCAAGTGTAAATGTCATAAAACGTATCCTTCAGAGAGCGTTGTTCCAACCAATTCTCTTCCCAGAAGGAAACCTTTCTACCATCTTATGTTCATAAACTACAGTTTTCTCTTAGCATTGGCCACAAATTCTTGATAGACCCCCAAAGGCTGATCCCATAAGTGTCAGTGACCATTTTGGTGGTCCAGTGATCTGCCATTTCATATTTCAACTGAATTACTTCTTTCCATAGTGCCAGTTCACCAGATGCAAGTCTCCAGAGCCACTTCATCATAAGGCATTGGTTCTATGTTTTAAGTTCCTTACCCCCATATCCCCTTTTTTTTTGTCTCCAATTAGTACATCTCACTAAACCAAGTGGAATTTCTTGGTGTCGATGTTTCCTTTCCCGAGAAAAATTCTTCTTAGAACATCAAGTCTCTCAATGACCCCCTCTGGAATTGGGAAAAGAGATATCATGTATTTAGGCATTGCATCCAAAATACTTTTGATTAGTGTAAGTCTTCCTCCCATAGAGAGATATTTACTTTTCCCGCTCGCCAGCCTTTTGTCACACTTCTCTACTACTGTTTTGATGTAGCATTTTAATATTTTAATATATAAATTACGTGCATCTTTGTATTGTATTGTTAATGCTACTTTTGACTTTGGGTGGTTGGTTTCTACAATTAGTGGGCATTACCTCTTGTGTTTCACTCCAATTTGGAGTTACTCCATTGGAGTTACTCCAAGACATTTGTTGCCACACTCTTCATTTTTCTCTTTATTCCTCCATCACACCTTGTAACCTATGTAACCTCTAGGACATTTATCTTCTCTATTAATCTACCGTAATTACTTCTTATTCATTGCATGGAAAACTTTCTCAACTATAAATAGTGGAAGCCTTCATTTGTTTGGTAAGAGAAAGATAAAAGAAAGAACAAAGAGTGAATAAAGTTTGTCAAAAAAAAGAGTTCTTATTAGTTGAAGGGAGGTGTTCTTTCTGTGGAGCTTGAGAATCAACTCTTGTCCAGAATTTATTGAGTTACACTTTTGTGAGAAGGATATTGTATCCTGGAGGGGACAAGTCAAGTGGAATATTGCTGGACCGGTGAAAACTTTTGCTGCAATGGGCTTGAATCTCCTTAAAGAGAGCGAGATATCCGCGCCTCAGCTTGGAGAACCTTTGTTTTCTTCATTTCAGTTTTCAATTGTTAATTGTAATTTTTTTGGTAATTTCACCAACATCTACCACCCCATTCCATATATCAATATACTATTCCTAATTCCTAGTGGCATGCCTAGATAAACAGTTGATAGTTCCTCAATTCTTCCACCAAGAATCCCAGCTAATGGGCCTAGATTTGGAACCTCATTAACTGGGTATAAGAAACTCTTATTCCAGTTGATGTGTAACCCTGAGATTGCTTCAAATAGAACAAAAATGACCCTGATAATCATGAGTTGGTTACTGTTGACCTCATAGAAGATTAGTAAGTTCTCGGCATACTGTAGATGAGTAATCTCCAAGATAGAGCCTTCCTCGGTTGAAGCTCTAAATCCCTTCAGCCAACTATTACCTTGGGAAATTTTTAGCATTTCATTAAGACTCTCCATGGCAATAATGAAGAGGAAAGATGATAAAGGATCTCCTTGTCTTAATCCTCTCCCTGAAGAGAAGAATCTTGTAGGGGTACCATTGATAAGGATAGATAATTTTACTGTGCTTATACAAAACTTCATCCATCTTATCCATCTGCCTCTAATCCTCTTTTTGAGAGGTTTTCCAACAAAAAATTCCAATTCAAGTGATCATAAACTTTTTGTATATCTAGCTTGCAGAAAATGCTACGTGAATAACTTCTAACTTTAGGAGATCTTATTACTTTGATCTATATAAATTCATCTCTTTTATTTCATGAGCCCTACCCAAGGTTAACTATCACGACCTGAGATTAGGTCTTAGATGTGACATGACGAATAAGAACCCAAGAGTCCTCAAACAAGCCATCTTAGCATCATTTTATACATTATATGTTCGGAAGCGCGTAATTGAGTAAGAAACACATAATTCTAAGGGATTTCAGGCCTTTGGACTCAAGCTATGGGGATGTCATCGGGGAAGAGATTTGCATGAATCACGTAGCATATAACAAGTACATTCTAAGTTGCGGGTGAGTAGGACTCAAGCTATGGGGGCAAGGAGGGACTTGGTACTTTCCACATAATCACATTCTCATCAAAACGTATCAAGATAGCATAAGTATAATCATAGTAAAAACATAATATAGTCATAGCATCTCAAACAATCATATAATACGGGCGTACAATAGAATCTGATATGTCCAACAATGCCTCTAACATAGAATAAGATGGGGGCCACTACATAACTCGCGCTCACCCTCAAGTCATAGGATACAAAAGAAACTATTCAAAACATAAGATAGATGGAGGTGGGTCTTGCCCTTGAAATAAAGGGCTCACCACTAGCAGCAATCCGAGATCTCTAACCTAAGCGTCCAAAGGAGGATGGAACCCATCTCCGGCCCCTACATGGTTAGATCATGTAGATAAAGAGTATAGGTTATCTCATAATATGTACCAAGTATGCGGGCGTGCAATGCATATGATCATGAACCTAAAAACAATTTAAATGATAAGGGCACATATATATTGAAGGAGAATATAGGAAAGAATAATATATCAATATGCCATAAAATCCGTGATGCATGAACTCTCATAATGCATACAGTATAGAGGATGAGACGTAATCGACATCACAATCCATGTGAGCTAGTACATGAACTTCTGATGTCAGGCCCCCGCATCGGAATTAGGGTGACTACTTGCCAAGGGTAGTCACACCACACCATACGACCGGGTCATTTTGGTGTGATGGCCACCTTCTTTACGACCCGGTCATTTCAGAAATATTTTCAAGTCATATCATATAAAATACCTATGCTGGCACATAGTTTATGAGAAAGGAGTGGGATCCTTGGGGATAGCCCACTTACTACTCCAATCCCATCGGTGTTCGGTCGTCATCCCACAAGAATACATATATATATACATGCTTTCAAACAGAGGTTTATCTTTCAAATCAATGCAATGCAAGGTTAGGTCAAAAAGCCAAATCATAATTCAAATCTTTTCATACTTATGATAAAAATCCAAACAAGAGTTCAAGTATCAAGTGCAAGGGAAAATGTGTAGGAGTAGTTCATCCAAGACAAGTGCAAGGTGGTGTAATCACCTAAAAGTGCCCAAAAACTAAGTCAAGACAGGTTGTGATCACAATATAGTCATATCCCATGTCTAACAAAAATCAAGTCAAGTCAAGGTAGGACTAGCCCATAACAAGAATTTCATCAAAATCAAGTTTCCATGTATGCATATGCCATGAATGATGATGAGTATAGCATGGGAAATTTAGAATTCACAAATTAAACTCATAATAAGAAGAACCCATATGAAATTCAAAGTTAAATCAATAATTGAAACTCAATTAACATTACCCATGCATAGCTTTAAAGAGTAAAAGGACATGCATAATTGAACCTTCATAAAACCAATAGAGTTCAAATAATTAGGGCTTAATTCACTTTAAAATCAACAATAAAATATAGCCCACACTTCAATTTAATTAAATAATTCATAAATTTAAAGATCCAATTTCAAAGTAAGCATAATTGCATAAAATCAATAAAAGAAATTCATTTGGGGCTTCACGGTTGGAAGGAGCCATGAATAAATTCCCGCATATCTCAGGTCATAGAAGTATTGCAACAACCAAAGGAAAGAAATAGTAGAAATAAGATATTATATCAAAGCAAGAAATAGAGTTAGCAGCAAATGGGCAAATATCCATAGGAAACAATGTGAATTAGGATTTGTTGAAAAAACCATGACATTCTTAAGGTGAAGGAGAATATAATGTATATTGACACATCTTCTGATCTTTGTTGAATCATGTGTTGCTTTCATTTATATTTCACCATTTATTTCCGAAACTAGGAAAGTTGTATCAGCCTTTACTTATTTGTTATTACCCTCTTTGGCAACATATTAGATTCATAATTTAATTTGTTCTGTTGTCCCAAATTCTGTGAAGCGCTGGATCTAAATCAACATCTCCTGTCACGACCTGAATAGGGGGCCTAGATGTGACATGGCGAAAAAGGACCCAAAGACCCTCGATCAAGTCATCATATCATCATTACACGCATCATTGGTTCGGAAACGCCGAAGCTAAACACATAGCACGTAAGTTCTAGGGATTTGGGGACTTAGGACTCAAGCTATGAGGGCAACACGGGAATTGGATAAGCATGCTTGCACATAGCACATAATCATTCATCATACTCAACATTCAAGTCATTATCATAACATGGGAACATGATCATAAATCAAGCGAATAGAATCATATTACATAGCCAAATATCCAACATACAAGTCAAACGTACAAAAGCAAGATTTGTCCAACAATACCTCTACATAGATGAGCGGGGCCTCGACAAGCTTGAGGCTCACCCTCAAGATAACAAAATGGTAAATACATGAAAATAAAGAGGTAGATAGACGGTGGCTATTTCCCTTGAACAAGAAGGCTCACCACTAGCAACTTCTTCAATAAGATATCAAACGTCGTCCGGAAGAATATAGATATCACCCTCGTCCCCTACATGGTTAGAACATTTAGAAAATAATATGGGTTAGAAAAATTGAGCACTAAGTATGCGGGCATGCAATGCATATGGAAATTATAGTAAGACCAAGCAACATGTCAAGGGGACAAGTGATACGAAAGGAATGCACGTAGCCAAAGAGTAATATAACAATATGCCATGCCATGATGCATGAGAAGCAATCCTATGATCATATATATTGTGGGGATGTACGTCAACCGACACTTTAAGGAGACCCAAGCGAGCCACTACCCGGACTCGGACTACTTGCCAATTAGTACCCTGAACACCCTTGAAACGAGGGGTAGCATAACGGAGTTCCATAATAGGAATTAACCCTTGGTGACACATGGTCTGACAGAAAATAGTATGAACCCTATGGAGATAGTCCACCTTCCTCCATTCCCTCAGTGCTAAGTCTATCCCATGGGAATATGTATAGGTACATGCAATATTTAAATCAGAAGAGTTGTATTTACTTTCAAAACATGCATACTTAGTCAAAATGAAACCATTGTTCAATTCACGTACATGCTTAAGCCAAAGGCTATCAAAATCATACAAAATGTTTCATGATCAAGTCTTGTCAAGGTAATAAGAGTAGCCCATCTACATAGCTTATCATATCAAGCCTTGGAACTTATCAAGATGGTGAAAGCACCCATGATGCTCATAGAGCCATAACAAAGAGACTATGTGATCACAAACCTTTCATAACTTATCATAATCATACAAAACATGAGTTTCCTAAAGAGTTTCATCATAATCATAACCATGCATATGCCATGAATGAAGATCAAGATCATGCGTAATGGAATTCAAACTTGATTTAATAATTTGGAAGACAATTGATGATAAAACATGTAGAAATCCATGAATAAGTCATAATGCAAGTTACCCATGCCTAATTAAATCATGAAAGGGGACATGAAAGTTGATCAATAAGGGTTTCAATGAACATTCATGAATTCAAGGTTAAAATAATGTTTAAATCACCTTAAAACTATATCACTCAAGTCCCAACACTAACCTACAACAATATTTGAAGAACCCATAACTAATTGAAACCTTAAAATCAAATTTAAAGAGTTAGGGTTCATAGGGTTTTCAAGGATGAAAGAAGATCCTTGAATCAAGCCCCACATGCCTTAATTTCACCAAAAATTTGCAAGGTAAAACTTGGTTGAGGTCTTCTTCCCCAAATTCTCCAAGCTTTCTTCAATCGAGGCTAAGAGGGTTTTAGAATTTTAAAAATGAATGTAGGAGAGTTTGAATAGATGAATGAGGGTTTGGGGAATGTTTTAGGGGTTTAGGAGACCTTAGGGTTCCAAAAAGGGGCCTAAGGAAATGTTAAATCACGAAATTACCATTAATAAAACGTAACTTTCCAAGACTAAGCAGAGTCAAATGGTCGTTACAGTGCCCTTCATGCTGTTCACTGGCCGTTCAACTGACCATCAGGCAACACTTAGCCAAATTTTCAGCGCGAACTCTTGGAGGACATTCTGGAACTCTTGATGAGAACTTTGATGGACCGTTTGGAGGTTGAATGGCTGGATCAAGGTCCCGTGAGCCTAACCTTAGCTACCTAGACTTACCCATTGCTTGGCCAAGCCACTGTCCCACTTGACGGGACAATACACGGGCCGTCACCATGCACACGGACCATTTAGTGGTCCGTGGCTCAACACTTGTCTCATGGGGTGGTTCCTGGACACCCCTAGCTCACTGGAGCACCCCGCGACACCGAACATGGACCGTGACAAGTTTCACGGACCTTGGGCCTGTCCTTGGCCACTTTTCAGAGACTATCTCCAACGTCTTCAGAATTTCAGACAGTCCCACTGTTTGGGCCATAACTTCCTCATCCAAACTCCAAATCAAATGAAATAAGTTGCTTTGTGAAGATAACTTACAAATCTTTAATTTGATATATAGTAGCAAACATGGTTAATCCCACATCAAAAGTTATGTTCATTCAAAGTGCACTGCCTAAATGACTCCTCTAGGCCACTAACAGACACGTTTTGCGTTCGGCCACTTAAACTCAACCCGTGGCTACCAAAACTCAACTATGACCAGTAGTACATCATATAAGGC
>JBCEWC010020259.1:0-11015 GCA_038996855.1 Solanum aculeatissimum
TGGTATCTTGATCTTCCAAATCATCCTCCAAGGCCAATCTACATCCTCACTTCCCCTTGGGTTGAGATATTTGTAGGTCGAATTCACTGTAAAGCACCCATTACTCTCGTTCTTTTATTGGTTTTGCTCTTTCTTTTTTTTTCTTGCTCTTTCTTTCTTCCATTTTTTCCTTCTTCTTGTTTCTTCTTTTCTTCCGTTTTTCTTCTTTTTCTTGCTCTTTCTTTCTTCTAAATTATTTTCTCCTCCCTTTTATTTTTTCTATATAAGTTATTTATGATAAAGAAGAAATACAACCATCACTTATAAATATAATTAAAAAAAAATTACACAAAATAGACCTAATGTGAAATTATTTACCCTTAATGGACCCAATCCAAACTATTTACCCTTAATGAACCCATGACCCAAATAATTTACCTTCTTACCCCCACTTTCCCCCTTTTATTTCGCCCATGACGTTAGCACAACGTCAACATGACATCATCATAAATATTATGAAATGATCCTCTGTGATACTCTGGAGGTATATCTATATACTATACCAGAATCATATAGAATGAGTTCAATCCTCTGTGATACTCTGGCAGCATATTGATACCCTATTGGTATCATATAGGATATGTTTTTTTAAGAAATAAATAAGAAACAATTAAAAAAATTATTAAACTCTAATTAGTAGAAAATATATTCGTTGTCATACTTCTCGGTATATTGATACCATATCATATCGTATATGACTGAAGCCTAATTATTTGTGATATTCAATCAGTATATTGATACCATATCGGTATCATAAAGTTTTGAATTCTTTTTTTAAGAAATCGATTAAGAAAAAATTATTAAAGTCACAAAATTATTTATTAAACTCTATATTAGTAGAAAATATATACTTGTGATACTCCATTGGTATATTGATACCCTATTGGTATCATATAATTTTGAGCTCTTTGTTTAATAAATAAAATAATTAAGAGAAAATTATTATAGTCACAAACTTATTTATTAAATTCTAAATTAGTAGAAAATATATTCTTTGTGATACTATATCGGTATATTGATACCATACCGGTATCATATAAGATTGAGTTTAATCTCTGTGATGCCCTGTCGGTATATATGTATACCCTATTAATATATAATGTTGGGTTTAAGTAGTAGGATGTGAATTGGGAAATGAAGATTGAGAGAATAAGAAAATGTGGGGGGAACCAAGTAAGGGGAAAATGAAAAGTCATTTCCCTCTCATTGGTAAAATAGAGAAAAAGTTGTCCTTATATTAGGAAACACTTCCTCTAGCTCTTAAAGAGTCAAGTAGAAAGGACCCCCTCGCGCTGTCATCGTTGTCGCTAGCTCGGCTCGACTTCAACTTCACCTACAGCAAATGATGTTATTGATTGATAAATTTTTTGGACAAAATTTATTTAATCAATCTCAAAAGTTTCCTTTTCTAATATTTTTTAAGTGAATTATTAATTAATTAAGGGAAAAGGGTCAAAAATGCCCTGATAACTAACAAAAAAGGGTAAAAAATGTTCTTGATTTATACTTTGGTCCAAAAATACCCTTATCAATGATACTTTGATCTAAATTGCCCTTATTATTACCAAATGGGTCAAAATGTCCTTCTTTAAATGAATGTGTATATATATATATATATATGTTCTTTTTAAACATATTGTATTACTAATAAAAATATTATTTTTAAAGAATTCTTTTGTTTTTTTTTTTTTTTAAATCACATTAACTAATAAAAATGTAAGAACATATATCGAATTCTTCTCATTATTAACATGAATTAGTTTTAGTTTACCCCAGAACTTGTGGGGGAAGCAGCTAGTCGAATACTCAATCGAGTTTTCCATAGTAAAACACAACCTATTCCATATAAAAAGTGGAAAGCAAGAAAGCCCAACCTTGAATACTTGAAAGTATGGGGGTGTTTGGCTAAGGTCCAGATTCCTAAACCAAAAGGGCAAAAATAGGACCTAAGACGATTGATTGTGTGTTCATAAGATATGCTATGAATAATAAAGCATATTAATTTTTGGTGCATAGATCAGAAAATCCTGACATTCATATTAATACGGTAATTGAATTAGATAGTGTTAAATTCTTTGAAACAACATATCCGCATAAGAAAGAATATGAATCACCTAATGAAGGAACTAAACAACCTCGAAAAGAAACAAAGGAAAGCGATCATAATGAAAAAATACAAGGCGTAACAATCATCAAAGGACCTCCACTTCCTTTGAGTCAGATTTTGTAACATTTTTGTTAGAAAATAAGTCTCAAACCTTTAGAGAAGCTATGACTTCTTTAGAAGCACAATATTCGAAGGAGGCAGTCAATAGTGACATTGAATCCATAATGAATAATCATACATAGGAATTTATTGATCTTCCTCCTTGAAAGAAACCCTTAGGGTCCAAATGGATTTTCAAAAGAAAAAAGAAAGTTGATGGCACTGCTGATAAATATAAAGCAAGGCTCGTTGTTAAAGGATTTAGTCAACGTGAAGGACTTGACTACTTTGATACGTACTCATCGGTAACTAGAATCATGTCAATTCGAACGTTAACAGCGTTAGCCGCAGTGTACAGTCTAAAAATTCATCAAATGGATGTCAAAACAGCCTTCTTAAATAGACATTTGGAGGAAGAAATCTATATTGAACAACCAAAAGGGTTCATAGTTCATGGAAATGAAAAGAAGGTGTGTGGACCTGTTAAGGCATTGTAACGACTAAAACAAGCACCCAAACAATGACATGCAAAATTTGACCATACAATATAATCAAATGGTTTCAAAATTAATGAGTGTGACAAATGTGTTTACATTAAGAACACTCCAAATAAAGTTGGCATTGTTTGCTTATATGTGGATGATATGTTAGTAATGAGTAACGACATTGTTAACATAAATGCTACTAAACATATGCTTACTAGTAAGTTTGATATTAAAAACCTAAGAGTTGCTGACTTAATATTAGGAATTAAGATTCACAAAACTCCTCAAAGTCTAGCATTGTCTCAATCTCATTATATCTGAATGGTACTAGAAAAATTCAAGTACTTACACTACAAAAAGAACCTTGATCTTGCTTAGAATAAAGGTGAAAGTCAGTCTCTATTAGATTATGCCAAAGTATTAGAAAGTTTGATGTACGTCGTAAATTGTACGCGACTGGACATAGCTTATGTTTTAAGTAAATTGAGTCGATACACAGGTAATCCCAACCAAACTATTGGATGGCAATGAAACGAGTTTTGGGATATTTAAAACACACTCAAAACTTTATTTTGCATTACAAATATCTAGCAATTGTTGAAGGATATAGTGATGCAAATTGGATTACTTGGTCAACTGAAACTACGTCCACAAGTGGATACATTTTACTATTGGTGGAGGAGCAATATTATGGAAATCATCCAAACAAACATATAGCTCGATCTACAATGGAGGCTAAGTTCATAACCTTAGACAAGGCTGGTGAAGAAGTTGAATGGCTCCAAAACTTTTTAGAAGATATTTCATTTTGGCCCAAACCAATGACTCATATATGCATACATTGTGTAAGTCTCGTCACATATGACGAAGACACAATACCGTTAAATAACTACTCTCTAGTGGAATTATCACGATTGACTATGTAAAGTCAAATGATAATGTGTCAGATCCACTTACAAAAGGCCTAACTAGAGAGGGAGTTGCGAGATCATTAAAGAGAATGAGACTATGGCCGAGGACAAATCATTGTGATAGTAACTCTACTTAGAAGACTGGAGATCCTAAGATCTAGGTTCAAAGAGATCAAGCAAAGTCATTGATGACGGTTCAACATTGTCAAAGTTATTATATAGTCCATTCTCATAATAAGACAATGTTCAATAACAAGGATAAGGTAATATGACCTTTTAATGATTTCTAAGTTTAGTACAAGATTTATCAAATAGTGTACCTATGGGATAACACTTTTAGAAATCACCTATGTAAGTGTGAAGTGTAAGTTGCTTCAAGGAGAATCCAGTAAAACGAATTCTCTATGCACTTATGAACAAGGAAGTATTCATGGCTGAAACGAACAAAACAATGAGAACCAAAACCAGTTAAAGGGTTAGTTGTGTGACTTATGTTGTCTAGGTATACGACAAAACTCGACAATTCAAAGATATCAAATCTACTGATTGATCGAGTATATCCGATATATGTTCACTATAAAAAGTTCAAAGAGAAACCTACTTATTCAGATGCAATTAATCCTTATTTACGGATCACACAAGTTTTTCATACATGTGTTTTAAACAACAGTCATTCTTCATTCATGTGGAGGATTGTTGGGTTTAAGTAGTAAAGTGTGAATTGAAAAATGAAGATCGGGAGAATAAGGAAATGTGGGGGGAACCAAGTAAAGGGAAAAACAAGAGTCAATTCTCCCTCATTGGTAGAATAGAGAAAAAGTTTTGTCTTTATATCATGAAACACTTCCTCTAGCTCTTAAAGAGTCAAGTAGAGGGAACCCCTCGTGTCGTCGTCATCGTCGCTCGGCTTCGGCAAATGATGTGATTGATTGTTAAATTTTTTAGACAATTTATTTAATCAATCTCAAAATTTTTCTTTTTTGATATTCTTTAAGTGAATTTATTAATTACAACATACCCACTGGAATCCCACAAGTGGAGTCTGGGGAGGATAGGATGTACGCAGACCTTACCATTACCTCAAAAGGTAGAGAGATTATTTCCTAGGAACCCTCATCTCAAAAACTCATACATAGAATAAACTAGATATGAAAAAAAGAAAAAGACAAAGACAAAGAAAAGAAAGAACGACTAATAAAGAAAACACATAATAGTACATAAATACGATAAAATTAACATATACAAGACGGATATAAGATAGATATATAATGAAAAAACAGGATAAAAAGACATGACTAATCCTACTACCCTACTATACCCCAAGGCTAGACAACAACCTAACCCTACTAACCTATTATCCTGCTACTCTAATTTGCGACCTCCACTCCTTCCTATCTAAGATCATGTTCTCGGTGAGATCAAGTTTCGCCATATCTTCTTTGATTACCTCCCCCCAATACTTCTTTGGTCTACTTCTACTCCTCCGTGTAACTCTTAGATCCTACTTCTTGCATCTCCTAACAGAAGCGCCAGTACTTCTTCTCTACACATGTCCAAACCATCGCAGTCTCTCTTCCCTCATCTTGTCAGCCACAGGGGTTACCTCTAGCTTCTCTCGAATGGTCTCATTCCTAATCTTATCACTCCTAGTATGTGCACGCATCCATCTCAACATCCTCATCTCTGCGACCTGCATCTTTTGAACATGTGAGTTTTTGATTAACCAACACTCCACCCCATACAACAAAGACGGTCTAACCATCATTCTGTAAAACTTTCCCTTGAGTTTAGATGGTATCTTCTTATCACACAGTACTCCAGAGATAAGCCTCCATTTCGTCCATGCTGCCTCAATATGATATGTGACATCCTCGTCGATATCATCACTACTCTGGATGATAGACCTAAGGTATTTAAAGTTTTCTCTCTTGGGAATAGATTGAGTGGCAAGCCTCACATCAATGTCTACTTCATCCCTCGCAATACTGAATTTGCACTCCAAGTATTTTGTTTTGGTCTTGCTTAGTTTGAACCATTTGGATTCTAAAACATGTCTCCAAACCTCCAGTCTATCATTAACTTTAGCCCAAGTCTCATCAATCAGTATTATGTCATCCGTAAATAGCATACACCACGGAACCTCCTCCTGAATAGACCGTGTCAGCTCATCTATCACCAAGGCAAACAAAAAAAAGGCTCAACACAGATCCTTGTTGAAGTCCATCTCAACAAAAAAATACTCTGAGTCTCTTCCTACCGTTCTGACCCGAATTTTGGCTTCATCGTACATGTCCTTTATCACCCTAATATACACTATTGGAACACCTTTTACCTCTAAACACCTCTATAGGACATCCTTCACAACTTTGTCATAGGTCTTCTCGAGATCAATGAATACCATATGAAGGTTCTTTCTTTTCCTATATTTCTCCACTAATCTCCGAACAACGTGAATTACTTCAATAGTCGACCGCCCCGGCATGAACCCAAACTGATTTTTTGAAATAGAAACTTTTTTTCTCACCCTCATCTCTACCACTCTCTCCTAGACCTTCATAGTGTGGCTTAACAACTTGATACCCCTGTAATTGTTGCAGTTTTGAATATCACCTTGTTCTTGTACAATATAACCATTGTACTCCTCCATTCATCGAGCATCTTGGCAGTCTTCATAATATCATTGAACAACCTACTCAACCACTTTATGCCATCTTTGACCATGTTCTTTCAAAAATCTACTGGAATCTCATCAGGTCTGACCGCCCTCTCTCTCTTCATCCTGCTAATAGCACGTCTAACCTCCTCTACTCTGAACCGCCTGCAATAACCAAAATCTCGATGACTATCGGAGTGCGCCAACTTTCCTAGCTCAATATCTCTATCTCCTTTTTCATTTAAGAGTTTATGAAAGTAAGCTTGCCACCTTAGCTTAATGGAAGTCTCATCCACCAGCACCTCACCCTTCTCATCCTTGATGCACTTTACTTGGTCTAAGTCGCAAGCTTTCCTTTCTCTCTCTTTAGCAAGCCTATACAATCTTCTGTCCCCACCATTATCACTTAGCTCCACATACAGGCGCTCAAATGTTGTTGTCTTAGCACTCGTCATCACCATCTTCACTATTGTCTTTATCGTCTTGTAGATCTCCTTAAGCCTTCACTTTTCATCCTCATCCCTACACTCTAACCAGTTCGTATAAGCAATCTTTTTAGCTTTCACTTTCTCTTGCACTTTGTCATTCCACCACCAATTACCCTGACGTCCACCAAAGGTCCCTCTCGAAACCTCTAGCACCTCGGTAGCTACTTTTCTAATGCAACCAGCAATAGCGTCCCACACATTGTTCACATCTCCGCTACTACTCCAAGCCTCTACACTACTCAACTTTTCTTCCATCTCGCGGGGAAAGGACAAGAGTCAAGCCTCCCCATCTAATCTTTGGTTGGGCATTAATAACCTTCTTCTCTCTCTCTTAATCTCTAAATCTATCACTAGAAGCCTATGTTGAGTGAAAATATTTTCATTCAGAATAACCTTGCAATTCTTACAAAGGCTTCTATTGCCCTTCCGGAGAAGTAAGCTACCGTACTACGAAAGGTGATCAAATGATTTTTCCTCTTCTGGAAACATGAATTGGCAATAACTAACTCAAAAGTTTTGGCAAAATCCAAGAGAGACGTCCCACCTCCACCCAAAACCAAAGCCTCCATGAACATCTTCAAACCCGCTAGAGGTTGCCCCGATATGCCCATTAAAGTGTCCCCCAATGAAGAGTTTTTCCGTCTCTAGTATGCCTCTCACAACCTCATCCAAATCTTCCCAAAAGAGATTTTTGACTTCCTCATCCAGGCCCACTTGAGGCGCATAGGCACTAACTACATTCACTACATGTCTACCACACAAGTTTAATAGACATCATTCTATCATTCTATCATTTTTATGGTTTCTTTCTCTGGGCTGCCAAACTGGATAGTGCATTCAAAATAAAATAGGACAAACGAGAAGAGATCGATATGTTGTATCTTAAACGCCTAATGTAATCACATACAAGATTGTAATTTCTTGAATGGTTTAGATGTGAGGGAAGTGACAGTCAGTGGAGAAATCTATAACCTAAAAATTAACTCTGCAATGTGCAATAACAAATGAATTTCCCTTGAATATGCCACCTAAATTATCTAATTGGTCTAGTGTGAACTAAACTTATTTCACCCATCAAAAGAGGTAAATGCTACCATGGTAATCACAGCTTTATGACTTGATTAGCTAATCCAATTCTTATATAGCATCAACTACGAACAAGAGTGACAATCTGACGATCTAACAAGGTGAAAGTAAATGCAACCACCACAAACTTATCATCAAAAGAAGTTACTATAAAAGCTGACTTTATTTCAAAAGGATATCAAGAACACCACTGAGTGATGTACATGAATAGAATAAATTTTAGTTAATTGTCTGCTGTTGGTAATTTATGCCAGTAGTCTCATTTATTTCTTGATCATCGTTGTTACCTCAAAATCACAATTGCAAACTCACGAAAGAAAAAAGAAAAGGAACAAGAGAGACGTAGTACATAAAGTCATTTTAGTACTATCTTCCAAAGGTTTCTCTAGCACTTGTTTCATCTCATGAAAATAGAATTTGAAAAAGTCAAGTACCTTTCGTTCTGGTAACACAAGCACTGAGAAAAGCGAGATTAGATGAGTAATTGAAGGCATGGTTCCATTCTTCATCTCTGCAACATATCATATCATTAAAAATAAGCTACATATGCGAGAACATACAATGAATAAACCACAATTGGACCGACAATTTTCCTTTTTACTACTATGAATTATTTCACTATCCCTGTCGTCTCTACGATATTCAACTTTCTGCCCCCCGCCCCCCCACCCCCCCACACACACAAAAAAAAAAGCAAATATTTACCTATTTAGCATGCAGAATTTGAATTTAACCGCAAATTCGTTGTCGAAAAGGTTTAGCGTCAGATTGTATATACGTTTATATACAGTTCGAGTAACTAAATCAAGCACAGCCGGGTTATCGAGTTGTGAGGCGGTGCTGGCACCGTTGACTATGGATTGACTCCAAACAAACTTGACTGAGCTGAACTGCAAAGTCACTAAGCTCACCAGGAAGAAAATGATGGCCAGTTGGGGTGTGGACATTCTCGACTTTCTCCGCCGCCGGTGAGTCTCCGCCATAGTACGGTCCGCTTAGGAGAAGAACAGGAAAATGGTGACTGCGCGGGTGAATGTGTGATTAAAAAGAAGGGAACTGCGGAGATAGTGGGTCCCATTTTCTGCATTTCGAAGAAGACCACGTCCTGTCTTAGGGAGAATAAAATATTATTCTACTCCCGTTGAACTTTCCAAACCACTGAAGGATTCAATTTCCTTATTTATATCCTTAACTTTTTGTTTGACCAAGGCCGGCAAAGTGAAATCTGGAGAATCTTTTAGCATAGTTTCGTACGCACACTAAATTATATCATATTCTCACATTTTAGGATTATAATTTTTTATGCTCAATACATTTATTTATACTAGTTTAGATGCATATGTATGGAATGTGAATGTCAAATCATATAGTATAGTATATTGTTCTTTTAAAATGATATCAATATTATTAAATAAAAAATTTAAGTAAATGACTATTGATGGAATATTAAAGTATAAGTTTCCATGAATAATGGACATAAACTTTTTTTATGATTACTAATTGTGTGCATACTAAAAGTTGTGAAATCAATATTCAAAAACATCAATATCTACAAATTGTATGCGCACTGAAAGTTATGAAATCAATATCTAAAAATATTTATGTCTATTTATAATATAAAGCTAGATATAGATAAGGTAATGTGACATCTCTCTATGTACTCCAATTAGATTTATCTTTTGTTAGGAAACCCCTCCATTTATAGCCAACAAAAGATAGCATGAACAAGTGTTTATTGTGCCTTATCAAAAAAGTCACACCCTTTTTAGAAAAGTCATAACCTTTCGAAAAGATCTAAGTTGTCATGACTCAAGCTAGGCCCTACCCCAAACTAGCCTTCTTAGCATATCATGGTCATTCATAGACAATGAGCGATACACATAAGCGATAACTAAGGCATAAACATAAAGTTAAAGCATAGAACATGGGGAGTACCATTGACATAAGATTCATACATCATGTCCAACAAGCCTCTAAGTAATAGACTAGTCAAAGGTTATGACATGTCCCTAGTTCACCCTTGGGAAAATAAAAGATAGTCTCAAAGATAGCTCAAACATAATATAAAGGCTAAAAGAGAGTCGATGTTATCCCTGAAGTATGAGAACTCATCCAAACAGTCTTTGAAGCAATTCGGATATAGTCACGAGGATAAGGAGAAGGATAGTCACTTGTCCCTACATGGTAAAATAATGTTGGCATAAAGTATGTGTTAGTACCAAATAAGTAGGTATGTAATATAATAATATACATGTGATACAAAACTAAGTAGTAGATGAGCGAGGGAGTGATTAGAACAAGAAAGGGAAGGGACCAATATACCAATATGCCATGAATGAAGTGATGCATGAAACATAATAATTCATACATATGTGGAAAGTAATTATAATCGCCAATAAGATCATATGAGCTATAACATGGAATTTTAGTGTTGTTCCTATATAAAAAAAAAAGGAGTCTACTTGACAGGGTAGAACTCTACCCTACTATGTGAGTATCATGAGCTATATGGACTAGCATACCATATTGGTAATCGTAAGTACTATGGTGGCACGTGGTTATGGAACAATGAAATTTGCTAATAACAGGTCATGCTTCACCTAGTGGGTGAACCCCAATCCCAAGGTTCTCTTGGTGCTAAGTTAACATCCCATGAAATATATAACATAGTCATGGAATCATACTTTTCATAATTTATAGTTTATACTTGTCACATAATCATAAGTTTGATCATAATCTCATAGTTTATAATTTCATGCATAGGAGTAGCTCATTTTACACTTAGTGTAAAGTGGGAGGCACCCTTCTATTGTCAGTACACCATTCACAAACATACTAAGGTCCTAGGTCACCTCTTAGGATCCTAAGTCTCCCCTAGGGATGTTAGATCACCTTTAAGGATCCTAAATCCCCTATTTATAAACTTGTTTGAAGACATGTACATGCATAATCATGATCGTGTGTTGAAAGATAGGATGATAGCATGGGTTCACATTTGTGAGACCTCGTGATTCTCATCTTCCATAATATATATTTTGTGACATGTTGTATAAGGCATATATGACTCTCGATAGAACCTAAGGGTAATAAGGCTGAAAATAGGTGGTAATATCAAGGGATTAAAGTTTTAAGTCAAAGGAATCCCCT
>JBCEWC010020260.1:0-11014 GCA_038996855.1 Solanum aculeatissimum
GTTTTAGTCCCTTGTTGCCCATAATTTCAATAGTTTGAATTTAATCCACATATCCTTTTATTTTGTTCCCTTTTCTCTTCTTTCTTGTTTGATCTTTATCATTTTTACCTGGGCATATAGCTCCTTATTATAAGTTGAGAAGTGAAGTTGCTCCACTTAGCTTTTCACTAAATTAGGCAATTGGCTTGGAGTTTTGCATCAAAACAACACCTATGCCCTTAATAGAGGCATCACACTCAACTTCAAAAGACTTAGAAAAATCAGGTAATTGCAATAGAGGAGCAAAATATAATTTTTCTTTCAGCAAGTTAAATGCTTGTACCTTCCCCATGTAAAAATCTTATCCTTCTCAATAACTTCAGTTAAAGGAGAAGCAATGGTGCTAAAGTCCCTCACAAACCTTCTATAAAAACTGGTAAGTCCATTCTTTAATTGCTTTGATTTTATCACCATCTACTTCAACTCCCTTAGAACTGACCACAAAACCTAAAAAAACTACACGATCCACATAGAAAGTACACTTTTTGAGATTTGAAAATAAGCGCTGATTTCTAAGGACTTCAAAAACTTGTGTTGGTGCTCTAGGTGTTCATCTAGATTTTGAAAAAAAATCAAAATGTCATCAAAATACGCCACAATAAATTTTTCATGGAAATCTTTAAAAATATGATGCATTAGTCTCATAAATATGTTTTGTGCATTTGTTAAGACAAAAGGCATAACTAACTATTCATAAAGTCCATATTTGGTCTTAAAAGCAATTTTCCATTCATCTCTAGGATTCATACGAATCTGATGGTAACCACTTTTCAGATCAATTTTAAAAAAGATTTTGGATCCATATAATTGATCTAGCATATCATCAAGATAAGGGATAAGATGGAGATACTTTACCGTTATCTTGTTGATGGCTTTACAATCCACACACATCCTCTATGTTCCATCCTTTTTTGGTACTAATAGGACAGGAACAGAACATGGGCTCATACCCTCTTGAACAAAACCTTTTTAAAGCAATTCTTCAACTTGACTTTGTAAATTCTTTGGTCTCTTCAGGACTACTCTTATAGGCAGGACTATTAGGTAGTTGATACCCAAGCACACATTCTATTTGGTGCTCAATCCCTCTCAAAGGAGGCAATCCCTTTGGAGTATCATCAGGAAAAACATCTTCAAAACTTTGCAAAAGAGAAGAAATACTGTTTGGCAAAGTAGGAGTTAGTTGTTCAAAATTAATCAACAAGTAAGTAGTACTATGGGCAACCCCTGTTTTCTAGCATTCAAACACTCTTTGACTTTTATATAAAGACTCTCTTTTTTCTTTTCCTTAACCTCTTTCCTCTCACCAAAACTTTTTATTTTTTCACTCAAACCCTCTTTTACCTCTTTACTTGGATTGCTGCCCTCTCTCTCTTTTTCTCGGCCTTCCCTTTTATTCTATCTCTTGGCCCTTTTCTTTTCCCTCAAGCTCACTTTTTATCTCTCCCCTTTGCTTTCCTATTGTTTCCCTCAACCATTTCTTATCTTTAAACACCTGTGAAGGAAATAATGGTGCAAGAGTAAATTTCTTACCATTATGTTGAAGATTATACATATTCTTTCTCCCGTGATGAGTAGTATCCCTATCATATCGCTAAGGTCGGCCAATCAAAACATGATATGGGTTCATTGGAACTACATCACAAAGAATTTCATCTTCATACCTACCAACATTGAATGAAATCATGCATTGTTTGTTTCCTTTTACCTCTCCACTATCATTCAACCATTGAAGCCTATATGGGCTAAAATGTTTCATGCATGCAATTCCTAGCTTATCTACCAAGTATGAACTCACCACATTTGCACAACTTCCCCTATCAATAATCATAGAATAAGTCGTTCCCTTTATCCCATATCTAGTATGGAACAAATTCTCCCTCTATTCTTCATCACTACTACCCAAATTGATAGACATAATTCTCCAAACTACCCCAATTATACCATCATTAGGTAGTTCCAAATCATCTCCCTCACTTACACCTCCTTGCTCTGCTTCTTCCTCCTCACTTTTTTCACTCTCATATTCTCCATTCTCTCTAAGTATGATATTTCTTCTACTTGGACATTCATGCATATGACCCCTCCTATGATATTTGTGAAATTTAATAGAACTAGAAGGTTTAGAAGATTTAGGATTGAAGGTATTACCTCCTTCCTCAACTTTACCTTTACCTCTATCTTCTTGAGGTTTATAAGGAGCTTTTCCCTCTTGATTTCACCATGGCTTCTTAGAGATGGTGTTTGACCAACTTCTCCATGAGTTAGGTTATTGTTTTTTCTTGATTTGTTTTCTACTTTAATAGACAAATCAACTAACTCATCTAAAGTTACATACTGTAGTATCTCTACTACATCAATTATTTCCGAATTTAAACCATTTAAAAATCTAGCTATTGTAGCTTCTTCTTTCCCCATGCCATATCCATGCTTTTGAAGTACTCATCCACCGACACGGAACCTTGCTTCAAGTGTTGAAGGCGAGACTGTATATCTCTTTAAAAATATGATGACACAAACCTCTTCCTCATCACCCTCTTCATCTTTTCCCAGGTAGCGATAGGTGGTAGCTCATCTTGCAATCTATCCCTAGCAAGTTTCATCCACCAAGAAGCAGTATAATCAAAAAACTCAACAACAAGAAGTTTCACTTTCTTAACCTCAGAGTAGTTATGACACTCAAAGATGGCTTCAACTCGTCTCTCCCAATCAAGGTACAAGTCTGGTCCCTTGTCCCCTTGAAAGATGGCTTCTTCATCTTTATACTACTTATATTATCATCTTCTACTCTACCTCTTTGTCCCCTTCTATCTCTTCTTTATAGATTAAGTTCAACATCAAAATCATCATTACATATTTAGGATTTATAAAAGGGACATGGGGTACATTTCTTCTAACTTGGGGTTTAACATTATTGGGTGATACAACATTATTCTTCCTCCTAATTGCAGCCATGGTCTCATTCTGCTCGGTAATCATATTCCTCATCTCTTGAAATTGAAGGTTCCATCTCTCGAATTGTTAATGCATAGCTTGAAGGGTTAAGTCATTCCTTCCTTTGATCTCGGCTTCTAAACGATTCCTTTCCTCATCACCACCTGAATTAGACATCTAAAAATATTATGAAGTATCACACTCTTAATATGACTTTTACCCTCTTTTAAACTCACCCACACCTACCTTTTCCCCTTAAATAACCTTTGAACAAGAGTACTTTGTACATTTATAATTAAATCCAAACAAATCAAGTTTTTAGTAAGAAAGTATAGATTTTTGGAGCACAAAAGAAAGTAAAGAACTACTCCTAGAATAAGTAGGATTTAGTTGAAACAAAATATGAATAAAAGGAACTTAGAATTATATAAGAATGAAAAAAAATTCTCTTACCTCAAAGGTTTAGAATACCCTCTTCTTAATTCCTTTATGTTTGTTAACAACTGATGCAAGATTTCGAGGGTAAGTAAACAAATTTCTTGGAGAGAAAGTTATCTCTTTTTTTTTGAATATTTTTAATTTTTTTTTAAAATTTCGCTCTTGATATTTGAGAAATCCTAAGATTTACCAAGAACAAAATCTTGATAGAATTGCTCTGATACCACTTGATAGGATCGGGGTCAGAAAGAACACTAATATAGAGTGAATACTAGAGTGCAGAAGCAACAACAAAAAAGAAATAAAAAAAACTTATTAAAGATATGTGAAATTCAAAGGAAAGATCCAAGAATTTCAAAGAATTTGATATTCTAAGGCCTTGACAAGATCCAAGTAACAACATATAGATTTGTGGAAGAAATCTAGTTTCTTTACTTGAGAAAAAAAATCAAAATGATAGATTCAGATCTTGATCGCTTTATGAGTAACTAAAGACAATAATTAGTATGGAGACTAATAGCCTTCTAAAGAATACCAAAAATAAATCAAAGATATCACAAGAAAAAATTACTTTATACCTCAAACTATGAATTAGTAAAGGTTTAAAGATAAATTCTCAAAGAACAAGTCAGAAAGGTTCAAAAGAACTCTCTCAAATATTATTAATATCCATATAACTGTCCTTAATGAATGTTAAACGATTCCTATATTTAGATAAGGTCCTTGGATTCCCTAGAATCTAAGGGTTAAGCTAAAGGAGTAGCAAAAACCTAGAAAGAAAATTACAAGAAAAATCCTACTCTAGAAAGGAAATAAAGTAACCTTAATGAGGAATAAATCTAGTAGTTCAACGTAAGCATTAAATGGTACTAGGGAGACCATAAATAGAACAAGGAAAACATTAATAACTTAAATATAAATAAGGAAACAAGGTAAAATCCAACTAGAAAAAGAATCTTGGCAATCTTGGAAAGTTGACTAGTCTTCTCTCTAAACTTGGGCAAAAAACAACCTTTGTTGTGGCTGATTCTTGGACTCTTCTTGGCCGTATTTTCATGAAATTTAACCCTAAAGTTCTTTCTCTTGGACGTGAATTTTGGCCACCAAATAGTTGTAGCATTTGGACAATTCATCCTCCTTGGACTTTTCTTCCCCAACAAGACACCTTTGGATCTGCAATTGAAGCCCATTAATCTTATCATTAAACTCCTTGGTTTGAGATTGTTATGGGCCTCCTTTGATCTTCTAAAATTTCATACTTTTTATCTTTGTCCTTCAATGGAGTAGAGCTTCGTCTGATGCTATCACTGTCTTTATCATAACATCATCATAACTTTCATAACATCATCATTGCCATACGACCATTATCATCATCATTTAAAATATGCTTTTCATGCTTAAGATTCATAACATAGAAATCCATTGCTTTATCATAAGAGATTAGGGATAAGTGTGAGTCCATGAACATTTGAGTTAAAATCATACAATTGAGTAGGATTCATAGAGAAAACATGCAATTAAAATCAAATTAGATCATTAACAAAGGAACCCACATTAAATCATTAAGCCCTAATCATGCATACCTTGAAATCACATACTTTTGCTTGAAAATCATATACACCATGAAATTCATCATATTTCATTCTTAATTACTCATGATCATCATATAAGAATCATAATCCATGCATTAGGAATTATGACTTAAAAGCCCATAGGAAATCATCATGAAATTTGATTAAAAGGAGGGTTTTTGGATAGGGCTTCATGGATGAAACTAATCCATGAATGATGCCGTAAATACCTTTGGAATAGGCAACCTTTGGAAATCATTTTCATAGCTTTCATAAAATAGAAAAACTTTCCTTTGAACACAGAATTAGTTCCCTTCCATTCTAAGTTAGTCTCATTAGGAACTTGGAATGTGACCCTATCGGTTTTACAATCAATAGAAGCATAGGATGCATACAACCAATTCATATCAAGAATAACATCGAAATCGGTCATAACAAGCTCAACTAAATCACATGCACAAACTTTATGTAAGACCGAAACGAGAAACTTTTATAGACTTTCTTGGCTAGGATTGACTCACCAATAGGAGTATAGACAGAATAAGGTTCTAACAAGACGTCTAGAAGCACGTCAAACTTTATGGAAATATAAGGAGTAACAAAGGACATATTGGCACCGAGGTCAAGCAAATATTATGATCAAAGACTTTCAACATATCAGGAGCCTTATCAACTTCTTGTCTAGCATGAAGGGCATACAACTGAATTACCACTTGGACCACCACCTTGAGCTTGAGCACCTTGTTGCGCTTGCCCTTTTTGAGCCACTTGACCTAGTGGATGCCCTTCGTTTCTTTTATTAGAAACATTTAGACGCTCGACAATCTTGTGTCCTATCTTTCCACACCCAAAACATGCACTAAAACCCCTCAAACATTCACCAACATGGTTCCTCTCACACTTGGGACATCTAGGAGGAATAGCACCACCCTTCACAATATTACCATGAGCCTTAGGATTCGCCTCTTTCCCTTTGTCAAACCGTTGAGGAGCACCTTTTGAAGACCCTTGACCTTGTTGGAATCGACCATCATCGGACTTACCATAAAAGAACCCACTATTATAACAATTCCTCTTGGACTCCATTGATCACATCTTTTTAACTTTTCACAGTCCACTTGTTTGGCATAGGTCATGAGTCTAGAGATATCTATTTTCTTAGTGAGCATGGAGGCCTTACATTCCATCTTTACTAAGTCGGATACTCCCAAACTGAACTTGTTCATACTGGCCCTAGAGTTTGCCACCAGGGAAGGAACAAATTTAGACAACTTGGTGAATTTGATGGCATACTCCCTCACATTCATACCTCCTTACCTTAAGTTGAAAAACTCCATTACCTTAGCTTCCCTTAATTCAAGAGGGAAGAAACAATCAAGAAAAGCAGCCTTATACATTTCCCAATCATTAGCACCTTCTTCAACTCTCTCGGACTTCCATTGAGTGAACCAAACTTGAGCAACTCCCTTAAGTTGATAAACTACTAATTCAGCCTTCTCCTCAGAAGACACTCCCATAATCTCTCCCACTTTGTACACCTCCTCAACAAACTCTTTTGGATACTCATCCACCTTTGAACTGTGAAACTCTGGGGGATTCATTCTAGCAAAATCTCTTATCCTTAAGGCCAGAGTAGGAGTCTTTTGTCACACCTCCAAGTCTATAAATACGGATAGGCACTCGGTGCCCTCTAGGCCCGAGAGACCCAACATATAACCTATGGTTATCATGCATATGTCTATAATAACTCTACTGAGATAAGAAATCAAAATAAGTAGCACCAAACTTACATACAGGACTTGGCTGTTGAGGCCACAATTATTTAGAGACAAGATATAACTGAACTATGTACAATAAGGCTACCAAGCCCCTACAAGATAAAAAACCTTATCACAGATCAGGACAGGCCCCACCTTACATCAAACTATTATACAATACTAAAATGCATAGACTACAGACTCAATAAAGCCCGGATAAACTTGGAGCTAGCAGCTGAGTGTCGGGTGCGCCTATATTGGCGGTGTAGTTCTACTAGCTGGTGTACATGTACCTGCAACATGAATTGTAGCATCCCCCACTAGGGATGTCAGTACGAAATAATGTACTAAATATGTAAGGCAATAGCACATGCAAAATGAAAACTCAAGTGAAATCAAGTAGAAATATATATATGTATAGATCATAATAAAAGACCACCTTCGTTATACTTGTGGGACCATGTACGCTACGTTATCTTCTTTACTCTTTAATGCTTTATAACTTCTTTTAGGCATGTATTATAAATGGCCAGCTGATCAGTTGTAAGAGAGGATGACCCATGCTAGGCATTTTAACCCCTAGGATGCTGTCCTCATAGCTATACAAATTGGGATCGACCCATGCTAGGCTTTCGCCCCTGGGCTGCCACCCTCATAAACTAAGTGAGATCAACCCATGCTAGGCTCTTTCCCCTGGGCTTTCACCCACGTTGGGAACAATGTTCAAGTTATTTTTTAATACTTTGAGATTATTACTTTGGTGGTCATGATGATTTCAAATCCTTGGAACAGTGTACCCATAGTATACGATGCGACAATGGTAACTTAAGGCAGTACAATAATTCAAGAGCCGAATGTAACATTAATGTTATACTTAGGAGTTTAATGACACACTTGGCTTCACGGATGAAAGCAGACTCATCGTGCTAGTGCTTGGAAGAGTAAGCTACAAATTTGCTAATAAACAACACTGCCACTATTGGAATAGAAGTCCACTCGTTGATAGTAACACGAACGTTAGATTTCATGCCAAAGAGAATGGAATAGGATAGCCCAACATACCTGATTGTACGACCTTGTTATTACCTCGAAGTAACCTCTTTCCTTCTCAAATATTTATCTATAATAGAGTGGGTGATAAAACTAGTGTTAGTAGCTAATAAACATGTGTTGGCAGTTCAATTTTAGCCAAATAACATCCAGATAGAAAATTCGTAATTACCACCCAATGGTGTTCTTTCAGCCCTTCTTCCTCTAATTGCATTTGTGTCATACATATCTTTGTATATATAGTGTACCTCAGCTTGTTTTTAGTTCCATAACACACTTACAATAGTTCACAAGGTACACACATGACGACTCCACATAACATATAATTAAGTAGTGTAAATTGCAACCCCTCTCCGGTATTTCAACACCAATAATTCACACCCTTTCCCCACATTAACCAAACTATTTTCAACACATTTACACACCTAAATAATGTCAAAGAAATGGAGGACGTGGGACCATAGTTCTTGATCATCTTCCCGTTAGTTCCTATCAAACTTATGCTTAAAATATTGTACTTAACCTTATATCGACGAAAAATAAAGATGTGGCAGTAACATATTTCAATTCTTGTAACTTGCCCTTTTTAACTCAATTTCTTCAAGAACTTCAATTTCTCTTCACACTTTAAGCCAAACAAGAAGCCAAAAGTCTTTTAACAATCAAGAGAAATGTGCAGCACTTGAGAGAATATTCTTCCCTATACTTCTATTTAAGCATAAGTAACATGTTTTTCTTGTATTTTATGATAGAATTAAGATACATCTATAGGTATTGTCACTCACCTTAGCCTGCAACAAGAAGTGTCTCTTGAAGAACCCTAAAGGAATTCTAAGGCTGCTACTCCTTAGCCTTTGAGAGAGAAAAGAAAGCTGGAGTTTAATCTGATTCTTTTGGTGTGTTAAAATGAATAAAATGTCCAGATATCTTTGCCTTTTATAAGCCCTTTTTGGCCCTTAAAATAATACCTTAGCACCTCCTCTTTTTGCTTCATTTTCAACCACTAAATGGCCAAGTAGGTGATGCAGTTCTTTAGTTATGGCAAAATGCTCAAAGGGTCAAAGTAGGTGACACACCTACTTGCTTTATCCTTTGTTGGGCTAATCACTTGGGCCTTGGCAGATTTGAAAGGTGGGCTTCCTTTTCCATTCCCCTTTCTCTTACTTAGTTTGGGCCTCAAGTGAGTCCACTAACATAGACTTCGGTCTGACCCATTAGCTAGATACATATAGCTCGAGTAGGTGGTGCACCTAGTAGCTTAATTACATCAAGTAAGAAACTCGTTATCTTACCTTATTTTCCAAATCCTAATCCCATATATTGTATCTTAATACTTCACTTTAGACTTTCAACTCAAATAGCACTTTATTATCTCAAATTTAACTACTTTCATCGAGTTTAACTTGAACTCATACACGCTGAAACATGTGGGGATATCACAACACTTCTCGATCCAATCCCAATTATCGCCACTCTGATGGAAAAAAAACTTAGTCCCTCACCAATGTACCATAAGGCTATGTCAAGTATCACATAAATAGGACTAGCATATAGAAAACACGGGGTGTTACATCTTTGGGGAAGCAACAACTTGAGCCAACATAGTGATCATGGCTCCCAACTCATCATTAGAAACTCGGTCCACTTGAGGGACTTGAGGAGCTTGGTTTGCAATTGCGTCATCTCCCTTTGGCGATGGGGCATGTCGTTGAGCCATTTCTAAAAATACCATGGGACAATCATTAGGATATAGAAATATCAAAGGCATGGCATAGAGTTTAAAAGAAGTGAAGTTTTCCTAAAACATCTCATAGCCACCTAATCATGGATGTGGCATGCTTCACACCAATGAATAAGACCTTACTCAACGTGGCATGTTGGACTCCTTGAGATGATTTCAAACCTTGTGTTCTGATTCCACTTTTTGTCACGACCTGAACCTACGCCTAGCCATGACATGGCGAATGTGACATCTAAAGGCATCCCATCCAAGTATCGTGTTTATATCATAAGCATTCATAAGGTAAAATCAAGCATATATCAGAGAAAAATAGCCAATAAAAATATATATAAGCAAGACTGCGAAATACAACATATCCATTAACGAACTTGGTGGGGTATGGCACATAGCTTACTAGCTCACCTTCAAGACGAATATCAAAAGTAAAGAAAGTAATAGAGTCTCAATTATAAAAGAAAAGCATCATAAGGCTTGTTCTCGAATGAAGCGTGGAACTCACCAATCTAGTCTTCAAGCATAGGAATTTGAGTGCTCGCCTCAATATCGAATAATCTCCTCGTCATCAATCCCTACATGGTTAGGTCATGTAGTTAACGAAGTTTGTATTAGTACATAGAATGCACTAAGTATGTAGGTATACCATGAATCAAAGGACGTCATAATAATATCAATATGCATAATCGTAAGCAATAATATGAGGACATGACATATTCAACATGCAAGTTTAAAATCATGAGGAAAGATATTATTAAAATCATTTAGTAACCTTTGCAGATATATGTGGGAATAAGACCATAACTGACATTCATAAGACCATGCAGACTATTACATGGAATCCCGATATTCACTCTAGCATGAGAGAACCATCATTTAACCCCACTCTTTAGGCTCTACCCTAGCACGGTGAGTGTCCATTAGAAGATATATGGATCTATTAGCACACCTTTAAGGCATAAAACATGAACATCATTCCTATAGTGGCACATAGTTATGGGACTATGAAATCTACCAAAGACCACTCGGTGCTAAGTCATATCCCATAGATGTCATAACCCGGAAAGGGGCCTAGATGTGACATGGCGAAAGATGACCCGAAGATCCTCGATCAAGACATCATAGCATCATTACACTCATCATCGGTTCGGAAATACGGAAGCTTAACACATAGCACATGAGCTATAGGGATTCGGGACTTGGGACTCAAGCTATGGGGACAATACGGGAAGGGGACAATATACGAAAGGATTGCACGTATCCAAAGAGTAGTATAACAATATGCCATGCCATGATGTATGAAATGTAATCCTAGTTTCATATATAGCGGGGATGTAACCTAAACCGACAACATGAATGACCCGAACGAGCCACTATCCGGATCTAGCCTACGTTCCAAGTAGAGCCCATGATACCCTTAAACAAGGGATAAACATGACATGAAATCCCTATCGGGGGATTTATATACCCATGGTGGCACATGGTTTGAC
>JBCEWC010020261.1:0-11013 GCA_038996855.1 Solanum aculeatissimum
CCTCTAGGCCACCAACTAGCCCATTTTGCGTTCGACCACTTAAACTCAACCCGTGGCTACCAAAACTTAACCATGACTAGTATTACATCATATAAGACCAATCATAAGGAGATTTCAAAAAAATTTGGGTTGTTATAGATACTCATACTACACCTTGCAGATCATAGTATGGGTTCTCATCATTGATTTGGATATCGTGTAGAGTAGCTTTTGGGATTTGGAGACTTGGATAGGCGCCGAGCTTACAGAATTGCATACCTCCTTCTGTTTTGACTAGAACTGGTCTTTATTTTGTATTCTGTCATGATGCAAACTAGGGTCTAGGTATGACACAATGATTATGATTCCCGAAGAAACTTCAACCAAACTGTCTTTGCATATCAAGAATAAATAAGGCAAGTAACAATAGTAAGAAAATTATGTTTAAGTCTCAAATATAAATTTTGAACGTAAAGATAAAGCTTAGACTCAATTAAATGGACTTACAAATTATTTTGTCTAGAGATGCATCTACTATTCTATCATAGGTGGGGGTTGTGGATATGTTCCTAGCTCACCCTCAACCAAAATAAAGTAAATATCTCAAATGAAAATCATGCTAACAATAAGATCATAGGCTCGATGGGCAACCTGGAGCATGAGTACTTATCAATCAAGTGATTTTCTACCAACCCAACTAGCCATGAAGAGAGTGAGAAGGTTCAAACCTATAGTTTTAATAGTACAAGCAAAATATGTGCTAGTACTTTAAATATACTATGTATATGAGTATGAAATACAATATATCATGATACCGTAAATAATACCATGAACTAGGTAAAATTGTGCAATCATTTGAAATACCCTTTCAAGATGTGTGACATGATCAATGCAAGACTTCAAAGTAATTAACACCTTTATTTCATGATAAAGTGAAGTTTATGAACTATAATAAGAGATGCACAAACCTTGTAAGGATACTAGTATGCACAGTAAGAAAATACTTAAGCCATGTAAAAGAACCTTTATACCCTTTTAGGAAAATATCATAAATCATAGTGAGGGATATCTTGGATATTGTAAAGACAAAACCTTTTTCCTTTGTGAGAGCTACTATTAACCGATAAAAATCATGTGAACTATATTATGGATTCTTGATATTTACCCTTACATCGAAGAAAAGGGAAGATTACTTGCAAAGGTAGACTCTTAGATTTCTAAGTGGATCCACTAAGCTACATAAGGACTCAGGCCGCTACTGATGGGTAATCCTTTTCCAAGAAATCAAGCCTCTACTATAGGTGATCTTTTTTCCTACAGTGGCACATAGTTATGGGATAATGGGATTTCTGCTAGTGGGTCTCATGCCTCTACTAATGGGTTAGAGATGTCATCCCAAGGTCCACTCGATACTAGTAAGCTCTCAACGAAATAGTCATAATCACAAATTATATAATCATGTCATTTCATAGAAGGGGCAATATCTACTAATGGGTTAGAGATGTCATCCCAAGGCTCCTTACTCTTATCTTATATAATGTGAGTATAATTCTTTCATTATTACATATTCATACTTAAGTGAAAGAACTCATAATCATTCTTACTTGACTTAAATAGCATCTTAAAAACTCAATTCATGTTTTTCATTTAACTTGCCTGAAAGCCTTGTCAACCTATGATCATCACATATAGCTTATCATTAGGAATTACTATAGGAAATCATCTTAAAATCATGTAATTGGGTTTAGATCATGTATAACTATGTAAGTCAATATCAATTGAATCATAACTGAGACAACTCATTAAGAAGTACATGAATTTATCACTTGAAATTGACATAATGTATGAGCCTAAGTGATGATCGATTGAAATCATGCAATTTAAACTTGAATCATGCATAATAAAATGAATATCATTAGCTTAGATCATAGTTGAAATAAACCACCACCAAATTCTATGAATTCTTTGGTATCCTCGTAGAGAAATTATTTGTAGATCATCAAAATATGCAATTAAATAGAAATTCACACTGAATTGAGTAAATAATTAATAATTAGAACATATTGCATTAAATTAGATGAGAATTGAACAAGACCCATAATGTAGATCATAAATCCAAAATACCTTTGAGAATTTCATTCATAGGTCATGTAATTCATGCAATTCAATGTCACACCCCTATTTTTTCCCACGTGGGTTTTGAAAAATAGAATTTCTCCAATTAAAGTGACGTTTTGAAAAGAGATTATCTATTATTCAAAGTCGCCACTTGGAATTGAGTTTTGGTGTTCCAAGTCACCTATTTTAAATCCCTAATCAAAAGGAAGTTGACTCTTTATTTTTTATTGGTCTACGAACTAGAAATTCAGGTAAGGAATTATGTTGACCGAAGGGAAGGTATTAGGCACCCCTCGAGACCCGTGGTTCTAGCACGGTCACTTTATTGACTAGTTTATAGCTTAACATAATTTTAAAAATATTGTATGTATAAGTTAAAAAAAAGTCATTTACCCGCCTCATCTAATTTATTTGAAATTTATTTATTATTATTTATTATTATATTACCTTTAAAAAAAAAAGAAACTCTCATATTTTGTAGGTTCGTGGTGTATTGATAGCAGCGCTTTCCAATCTTGTCACGTATTAATTATTAATTTATATTTTCACTTTTTAAGATTTAAATTACGTTATATCTTGATATATTTATTTTTTAGTTGAATTGACATGAGAAGAATTATAAATTTTAAAGTACTTGCATAGGATGTTTTTGAAATTTTTATTTTAGCTATCAATAATTTAAAGTTGGATTTAGCTCAAATTAATTCTTGTTGCTACTCAAATTAGAACGAATAAAGCATGAATGAAAGATTAATTAATACAAGTGAAGTTAATCTAACATTTAATTTTAAATATTCCAACTTACTTCATCTCAGTTAATATTATCTTATCTCATTAAAATAAATTAATCTCAAGAAAATAATTTTTAAATAACTCTATTCAAATTAAATCATTTCTAGAAATTATTCGATACGAGAGTTTGAAAAGAGTAAAAATAGAGCAATGCATGACATGAGTAAGTGTCAAATGGTAACAAACAACTTTGTATGCAAATACCACAATACTCACATCTTATTTTCTCAAAACCTTCACCTTTTGTTTTAGTACTATCCGTATTTGCCAATTTTAAAACAATAATAACAAACGACAATGTCGGCAAAAGATTCATTCTTGATCCATCATTTATTTGTTTGTTCATTTTTAGTTATTCCATATACTAAAAAATTATATTTTTATTTTTTACTTAATATTTTTTAACATATTAAGCGAAAATACTATTACATTTTATTCATAAGATTAATACTTATTCACTAAATCTCTTTTAAAAATTTAAAACTATATATTATATTAGTTAACATAGTTATTGTTAACTAACAAGCCATCAACAAACCAACAAAGAAATAAAACAACAATATTTTGGAGACATAATTACGTAAATAAAAATAAACCTCACATAAATAGTCAATATGAAGGCTAAATAATACCACAAACCATTGCAACAATTTCTGGCATGATTCGATTCTTAGAAAAAAATTAAAAGAGAAAAAAAAAACTAAATAAATAAGATTGAATGGAAACATGTGATGAATTAACTGAAGTAGGATCCACAAAATTATCACCGAAAATTCGGACAAGGTCTGAACCCAATTCTCCAAGGTTTAAAGAAAAATAATCTTTTTGTTCGTGCTTCTTTTTTTTCACTGTGTACGCTCTTTTTTTCCTGTGCTCTCTAAAACTTAAGACTTAAAACTTTTTTAAAAATCTTTCACTGACTTTTCAACACCCTTTTTTAATTATTATATAAAGAGTGGATGAGCAAGTTGTATTTTAGTGGGAATGTGGTGTGTGGAAGTTGAGGAAAATAAGGAGAGATTTGTGTGTGTTTTTTTTTTTGTTTTAAATGTGTCGTGTGTGTTGTGTGTGAAAAAAGTGACGGAGTGATTTTAGGTTAGTTAGTTTTAGTTGGTTTTTCTTTTTTCTTTTTTTTAATTATTTTGCAAGTTAGTTGTTTTTTTTAGTTAGTTTTTTTTTTTATTTAAACTAAAATATATATCTTTAAATAAAAATAGTTATAGATAAAAGAAACGTATAAGGATGAAAATATTATTTAATTTATAAACTAATATGATGTAGAAAAATTTAAATAGTTAATCTAGAATTATAATTTAAAAGTTCTAGTTTATTTATTTAAACTTCAACTTAAAAAAAACATCAATTTTTGAAATAAATTAAAACAAACTTATCTAAAAATGTGACTCAATTTTTATAGTTTTCAAATTATTTTAATAAACTTACTACAATTAAGATCAAAAATTAATTTAGATATAAACATAAATATTTAAGTATTAAAAGGTAGATAAATTAGATTTAGTTAAAAATTAGGTGCTCACAGAATGCCCCTCTTTGCTTGGGAACATGAATAGTTTTCAAGCAAAGAAGTGAACGTGCCTAATTTTGGCCTAATCATTTATTAGGAGGTAGAATAATAGAGAGAAAATAAGGGTGACTGAGCCTTGGCTTTGGGCAACCTACATATCTCGGGTTATAAGAGAATCAGGTCACGTGTAATTCAAATGGGTGTAGAGGAGGATGGATAGATTAGAGAGTTGAGTGTTGTTCCGTCGTGATTCCGGTTCGTGGCTCCTATTATTACATTGAAGATAATAAAAGTGAAAGGAAACAATACAAGATCTTATCTATTCCACTTGTCTTAACTCTTTTTTTTTTCAAGTCTTCCTTTGTATCTTCAGCTATCACCTTGCCTTTTTTGGCGGGTACCTTGATCTCAAAATTCAATTTTGAAGTTTGAGATCGAGACTTGAACTCAAATTTTGAATTGATTTGTTGACGCTCATCCAGAGAAAAGTTAGTAGACTATTTTTGAACGCTTGTTTCCTTGATTGATGTTTGGAAGCTGAATCTTCAAATGTTGAGCGACTGCATGGGTCCAAGCCGACTCTTAATGTCATTGACAATTGACATTCTTCACTTATCTAATCGGAATAAATGTTACTCCATTATTGGCCTCCAAATTTGTAGTGCATAGAGACTCGCCTGCAACCAAAGACAAACAAAAACAAAACAAAATTTCTCTATGCAACCAGAGGTTACTGTACCTTGTGAAGACATGCACGAATATTATAAGGGTTGAATGAATAATATGAGGATTCGCTCCTTGATCGAATATTATGAGGGTTCACTCCCTGAATGAATATTATGAGGGTTCGCTCCCTGAACAAATATTATAAGGGTTCGCTCCCTGAATGAATATTATGAAGGTTCGCTCCCTGAACGAATATTGTGAGGGTTCGCTCCCTGAACGAATATTGTGAGGGTTCGCTCCCTAAACGAATATTGTGAGGGTTCGCTCCCTAAACGAATATTGTGAGGTTTCGCTCCCTAAATTAATATTATGAGGGTTCGCTCCCTAAACGAATATTATGAGGGTTCGCGCCCTAAACGAATATTGTAAGGGTTCGCTCCCTAAACGAATATTACGAGGGTTGTCTCCCTAAACGAATATTATGAGGGTTCGCTCCCTAAACGAATATTATGAGGGTTCTCTCCCTAAACAAATATTGTGAGGGTTCTCTCCCTAAACGAATATTGTGAGGGTTCGTGCCTTAAATGAATATTATGAAGGTTCGCTCCCTAAATGAATACTATGGAGGATCATGCCCTATGAAGAATGAAGTAACTTTTTTTTTATTCTATTTTTATTTTTAGAAATAAAATAAAAAATGTCCCAGTTTTGATTAGGAAAATAATTATAAGGATTCGTGCCCTATTAAGAATGAAGTAACTTTTTTTTTATTTTGCTTTTATTTTTAGAAATAAAATGAAATAAAAAATGCCCCAGTTTTGATTAGGAAAATAATTATAAGGGTTCGTGCCCTAAACGAATATTATGAGGGTTCGCTCCCTAAACGAATACTATGAGGGTTCATGCCCTAAATGAATATTATGAGGGCTCGCTCCCTAAACAAATATTTTGAGGTTTCGTGCCCTAAACGAATATTATGAGGGTTCGCTCCCTAAATGAATATTATGAAGGTTCGCTCCCTAAATAAATACTATGGGGGTTCGCTCCCTAAATGAATATTATGAGGGTTTCCACCCTAAACGAATATTATGAGGGTTCGTGCCGTAAACGAATATTACGAGGGTTCGTGCCGTAAACAAATATTATGAGGGTTCACTCCCTAAATGAATACTATGGGGGTTCATGCTCTATTAAGTAACTTTATTTTATTTTACTTTTATTTTTATAAAAATAAAATAAAATAAGATATGCCCCAGTTTTGATTAGGAAAACAAAGGTCCTTTTACTAGTTTCTAATGTGAATTAATAGTGATTTTACTATACGCATAGTGGATATCATACAATGATTTGAGAACTTACCTTTTGGTGCTTGTCTCTCAAAAACTATTTACAAGATTTGCTCGTACCAGTATAAACAAAGAATGATTTGTTAGTTTTTTGAAATAGTGGTTTATTTGGGACCTTGATCCTGTGGAGTTTGATTTGTCATGAGATCCACCCGGCTTAGCAGATTGACTTCATTGGTGATTGACCAAATTCCTTGAAAACTCTCTAAAGGTCACCCTTATCTTTCCAGATGTTCACCATAAATGCTTTGATCCAATATTGGATTGCACACGTCGCGCGAATCCTCTTGTTTTAACAGGCACTCCTTTGTCATAAGGATCTTCCCCTATGAAAACTTGCAATAACACTTTTCTCTTTGAACATTTTACTTATCTCAGCTAATCCACAAATGTGTTTCACCGATTGTGTATTCTTCTTGCTCTTCAACAACTTTAAAGAATCATGACATTCATTTCAGATTATATATTTTGATCCATCCAAATAGTCTAAATCTTATAAAACAATGTTGTGTCTTTCAACTTGGAGTTGAATTCCCTTTCATGGTTATATTTATGTTGAAGTATAAAGCCTTGGTTCAGTTAATGGGGCTCTTTCTGAGCTTTCACCAGAAATTCTTGTCGTCTCATGGTGTCCACGAGGGCTTTCACTAATAAGATTCTCAGCTTTTTCTTACCGCCGTCTTATGGTGCCCATAGGTTTTCACCTATAAGACTCTGCCATTTTTATTATTGTTTTCTTTTTCATCATAGAATCATATATCTGTGACACTGTACCTTAAAGCTCCTCGAAGAGTGACTGATGGGTCGTATTGGGACATGTGAGAAAAGTTCCAAGAAAGAGTTACAACTTTAGAATCATTAAATTATGACTCGGCTTTGAATACTAGAAAATATAATTATTATTTTTGGTTGGTTGGACCGAACCCCGGAATAGGGCTCCCTACGTATCCTTTTATGAATCAGGTCACACGTAGTTCGATAAATCAAAGATAATTTTCTTTTTCTTGTACTCCTTTTCTTTTGCAAAATGATATCTTCTGGAAAGAATATTGGATAAAAGAATATTTTTTTTATTGATCATGTCTTGACATTAATCGGTACCAACCATTAGTATTATGCATACGAATCACCTTCAACTATTTCCAAACAAATTTGAAGTTAACTTTGAAGTACTCTCTATAGTTTCAAATGATACCTCAAACATACTTAAGTATGAACATGATTTATTCATCTTGTATCAAATAAAGGGTTAAAATCATTCATGTCCTCATGCTTCAAGTGCCTTACCAAAATAGAGTCCTAATTCACACAAAATAGAAGAATTTAGATCATAGGACATTTTGTGAGTCACTCACACTCAGAAAGATGTTCAATGTATGAGTTTGAGATACCATATGCTTGACCCTCATGTAAGTATCCACTAATATGAAAACACCAAAAATGAAATCAAATAGGACTTAATGTCAGCGTAAAATGTAGGTTTGGAATGGGTAAGGTCATTTTCTTTTGGATAAAGTGATTATTTCCTCCTCAAGCATTGCACTATGTTTTCAATTTATTTTCTTCATTTTCGCATTTGATCTTTTTTTTTTAATTCCTCCTCTTTTTTTTGAGTTTCTCTCCTTTTGTTGGAGTTTTTTTTTTTACTATCACATTTTTCATCTTTCACTTTTCCATCCAATTTGAAATTGTATTAGTACATTCATGGAGATGGAGAAAAATGGATGTATTGTATTTTTCCACTTGGAAGGAAGGCTAAGATATGCTTATATAAAAAATTATTTTAGGCTCAAAAAAGGAAACACTAGGGATCACGTGTCATTTGGTAGACTTACAGGCACAATTGGATTAAAGAAAGTCTATAATCCTTTTTCAAATTAAATGTTGCTTAAAATTTTATCTCAACAAACATTTGGATCAAGTTCTTGATCAACAAGTCATGTCATTGAACTGTGTATCTAAAGCTCACCACACAATGCGCATGAAACAATGAGGTTAAATTTTTTAATCCTTAATTTTGAGCAAGAGAATTTCTCAAGTGTGGTGTAAGTATAATCAAGAGGTATCAAAAGAATCTATATGGGTCACAATAAAGTTGATCCACTCTATTATGACAAATAGTTTAACACTTTTCTTATACACACTCCTAAATATGTTGGTACCAATCAAGACAAGAAACACTTCTTTTTATTTTTATTATTTTTATTTTGAAGAAGGGTCAAAAATTGAAAAAGAATGAAAAAAGATTCATTTTTCTATTTTTGAACAAATAAATAAGGTTTTTTTTTAATTTCTTGAATACAGATTAATTTTTTTATTTTTTTTAATAAAGATTGAGATCTTTTCATTTTTGGATAAAGAATTATTGTTACCAAACCCGAGGAGGGATGCCTATGTATCTCATCGAGGTGAGAACCAGGTATACGCTCTTGTGAAAATATAGAAAAAATTATTTTTTCCTTTTAAATAAATAAAACTTCTTTTTTCTACTTGTTTTTAAAAAAAAAGACAAAATCTTTCTATTTGAATAAGGATTAATTAATTTTTCTTTTAATAAGAAGCCTCTTTTTTTATTTTTTATTTTGTATTTTATTTTCTTTAATAAGAATCACAAACCCCGAGGAGGGTTGCCTACGTATCTCATCAAGGTGAGAATCAGGGGTGCGTAGTTCTTGAAAAATATATGTAATTATTTTCAAAAAAAAACTTTCTTTATGAATTTGATTTTTTTTAAATAAGGATTAATTTTTTTTATTAAAAAATTATTGTTTATTTTTTTCAGAATCACCGATTTTGAGGAGGGCTGCCTACGTATCTCACAGAGGTGAGAATCAAGTGTGCGTAGTTCTCAAATCAACTTTTCGTAAATATATTTGATTTAATGAAGAACTCTTTTTTTAATTATTTGGGACATCTTATTGCAAATATGCAAGGATCGAACTATTTGAGATTTGACCCCAAAAAATATATATTTAACAAGAACATTCAAATAGTTTTCTAATTAATGTAACAAGTAATACATAGTCATGAACATGTTGGTCCAAAAGATGGTTCATGCCCCATATGAACTCAACACCTGTGTTTAGTCATATAAAGTCAAAAATAAATTATGCAAATAAAGTATATCCTAAGAGGAAAAATTGTTGTCTGAGATTTTTTCTACTCAGTTTGAAATCCCTATGGAAGCGGTCTCTAGACTGACTGTAAAAAGAGTGGATAACTCGAGTCGGGAAGGAACAACTTTCCAGTAGCAGGGCTTTCCGGCCTCACTATTTGGATCTTCCCATCCTAAAACATGTGTGCCTACAAAATCCTTCCCAGGAGCGCAATCGCATCTCTAGTATCTCAAAGAAAGTTCCGGGAGCGTAGATCGCATCTCCGAATGAAATAAATTTTTTCGAAGACTCAGATAGGTGTGCAAGAGAAGATAGTATTTATCACAGTTTAAATAACATTAATTCAACAAATAAGCGAACAAACATCACATTAAATCAACAAATACAATATTCAAAATAACAAAGTCATATATAAGTCAATATTAACAAGCTCGAATTTTGGTTATCCCCAGCAGAGTTGCCATCTGTCACACCCCTTTTTTTTCCACATGGGTTTTGAAAAATAGAGTTTCTCCAATTAAAGTGACGTTTTGAAAAGAGATTATTTATTATTCAGAGTCGCCACTTGGAATTGAGTTTTGGTGTTCCAAGTCACCTATTTTAAATCCCTAATCAAAAGGAAGTTGACTCTTTATTTTTTATTGGTCTACGAACTAGAAATTCTGTTGACCGAAGGAAAGGTATTGGGCACCCCTCGAGTCCCGTGGTTCTAGCACGGTCGCTTTATTGACTAGTTTATAGCTTAACATAATTTTAAAAATATTGTATTTATAAGTTTAAAAAAAAGTCATTTACCTGCCTCATCTAATTTATTTGAAATTTATTTATTATTATTTACTATTACCCTTTTAAAAAAAAAAAGAAACTGTCATATTTTGTTGGTTCGTGGTGTATTGGTAGCAGCGCTTTCCAATCTTGTCACGTATTATTTATTAATTTATATTTTCACCTTTTCAGATTTAAATTACGTTATATCTTGATATATTTATTTTTTAGTTGAATTGACATGAGAAGAATTATAAAATTTAAAGTACTTACATATAATTTTTTTGAATTTTTTTTTTAGCTATCAATAATTTAAAGTTGGATTTAGTTCAAATTAATTCTTGTTGCTACTCAAATTAGAACGGAAAAAACATGAATGAAAGATTAATACAAGTGAAGTTAATCTGACATTTAATTTTAAATATTCCAACTTACTTCATCTCACTTAATATTATCTTATCTCATTAAAATAAATTAATCTCAAGAAAATAATTTTTAAATAACTCTATTCAAATAAAATCATTTCTAGGAATTATTCGATACGAGAGCTTGAAAAGAGTAAAAATAGTGCAATGCATGATATGAGTATGTGTCAAATGAAAACAAACAACTTTGTATGCAAATACCAAAATACTCACATCTTATTTTCTCAAAACCTTCACCTTTTGTTTTAGTACTATCCGTATTTGCCAATTTTAAAACAATA
>JBCEWC010020262.1:0-11013 GCA_038996855.1 Solanum aculeatissimum
CACATATTTCTCAACAAAAAAGAAGATGATTATGCATGAAATAATAAAGAATACAAATACATGAATTAGTAAGCATTTTTACAATTACAAATTAATAATGAAAATTTTACAAATTATACATACTAACCAAACATAGAAGCAAGATGATCACAAATTTGGATGAAAAAGAGAATATATATAATGTTGTTGGTGAGTGTCATAAACTCTTCATTACCCCTACTTATTACAAATTAAAATTGAAGGTTATCTTAGACTCTTCATTACCCACATTTAGTACATAAATATTATGATTGCATTATAATTATTTAAAATTTAATTAATTAATTAAGTATTATATTTAATTTAGTTTAAGGGTAAAATGATAATTTAACTTTAAGGTTAGGGGCTTCCCACTTTTAATAATATATGATATGATAATTCGAGCAAAATGATTCATGTTCGTGGTACATAAAAAAATTTTAAAAAGAAAAAACAATAAAGAAGAAGACGACAATGAATATGAAGGCAAAGAATAAGAAGAAGGAGACGAGAAGGAGGAGATGATGATGAAGAGGAGGTAGAGTAAGAAGAAGAGGAGGAAAAGGAAGAGGAGGTGGAAGAGGAGGTGGAAGAGGAAGAAGAATAAGAAGAAGGAGAAGGAAAAAGAGGTTGAGGATTAATAAAATTTGAAGCAATGAAGAAGAAGATGACGAAGAAGAACAAAGAAAGAAGAATGCGGAGGATTAAGGAAAGGAAAGCAACGAAGAAAAAAATACAAAGAAGAAAAAAGAAAGAAAGAAGGAGAAGAAGGAGGAAGAGGAGAAGAAGAAGGAAGACGAGTAGAAGAAGAAAAAGAAAAAGAAAGAGAAAAAGAAGCGAGGAGAAGGAATAGGAGAAGAACAAAAAGAAGTAGGAGGAGGAGGATAAGGGTAAGGAGAACAAGAAGAAGAAGAAGAAAGAGGAAAAGAAAGAGGAAGAGAAAGACAAAGATGAAGAGAAAGCAGAGGAAGAAGAAGAGAAAGAGAAAGAATAAGAAGAAAAACAAGAAGAGGAAGAAGAAAAGAAAAGAAGGAAGAGGAGTAAGAAAAATAAGAGAAGAAGAAAAAGAAGGTTGTATTGGTCATATTTTTGGCGGCTAATATGGCCGTACGATCATTTTTCTAATTTATATTAGTTAGACTAAACAGATAATGACTAAAGTATATGGACTAATATAATTTTTCCAAGATATACAATGGAATGGTCCAAAAAATAAGCCCAACAAAATTCAGCTAAAGACAAAAAGAGAAACAAAGAATCAAATAGAACGGAAAAATAGATCTTAAAATGGCAGTTGAAGAGACATAAAAAGCTTCTAATGAAAACTCTAAAAGTTAGAGCATCGAAGATGCCTATGGAGATGACAAAGAGTTCACAACTGTCATGATGAAACCATCTGAGCATAGCAGCAAAGCTTAACTTCTACTCTTGATAATTTGATATTTGTTCATGGGTCTATTCTTTGAAGGGTTGAATCTTATAAATGAGATTAATACCACTATTTAAGTTTAAATTATTAAAATTCTAGCTAATCATTATTTTTTTAAAGAGGGATGGGGGATTGCATCAAATCTCTTCAGAAAGAATTGTGAGTCATATAGTGGGATGGTGTCAAACGAGCGGGTTGGGTTGAAATTAGGAATGTTAAAATGGGTTGAAATAGATATTGGGTTGGGTTATGACCCGTCCAACTTTACTTTGGACTCAAACGAGTTAGGCTCAAATGGGTTGAAATTTGGGTTGGATCATGACCCGTCCAATTTGACCCGCTCAATCTCAATAATTTTAACATATTATTATTTATTTTTTATAATCTCAAATTGTGATTATAAAAAATAAATAATAATATGTTAGAATTGTTGAGATTGAGTAGATTAAATTAGGTGAGTTATGACCCAACCCGAATTAAAGTTTATTTGAGCCCAAAGTAAATTTGGGCGAGTCATAATCTAACCCAATTTCTATTTCAACCTATTTTAACATTCTTAATTTCAACCCAACCCGCCCGTAAACTATTCTTTATGGTGTATTATTCCCTTATGAGAAGGTAATTTATGATATAAATTATTCAATTCATAAGTTTATCATATTAAGCTTTCCTTTTCATCTAATTTATCTAAGAACTGGCTTCAGATGTTACGAGTTTTGGAAGAATCAAAACCGAGTTACTTGTTGAAGTGTTGAAGTTTGTAACATCTGAGTGTTGAAGAATCGAAACCAAGTTACTTGTTGAATCGAAACACTTTAACTTTCAGAGTGCACAAGTGCCTACTTGTTGAAGTGTTGAAGTTAAAGTGTTTTTTTATTGAAATGTTGGATAATTAAAGTGTCTACTTGTGCACTATAAAAATTACAGATAAAGTTAAAATTTGAAGTCAAGTTTAGGGTCCAATTTATGTATTATGCCTTTCAAATTTAGAGAAACTATTGACGATAAATTTACCTGAGAAAGTTAACTCAACACGATGCACAAGCATCAAATTCTCAAGAGCAGAAGCTAAGCTTTGTTGCTATGCTTAGATGGTTTCATCATGCAGCGGTAAATTCTTCATCATATTCATTGGTAGCTCTAATTATCTAACTGCCAAAGCTTTAACTAGAAGATTCTTGTATCTCTTTGATTGCCATTTTAGGATTTATTTTTGTTTCCTATTTGATTTTCTATATCTATTTTTTGTCTTTACTAAAAAATTTTGAGTTTTGGTTATTAGGAGGTCCTTTGTATAGCTTGACATAATTATACATAATGTCAACCCATAAACTTTACTTATTATCTATTTAGTCCAACATATATAAAGGAAAAACGGCCGTACGACCATTTAGCCAACGCATCCTCCTCCTCCTCCTTCTTTTGCTTTTTATTCTTCTCCTTTTCCCCACCTCCTTCTGCTTCTTCTTCCTTCTTCTCCTTCATTTTCTTTTCAATCTTCCTTTTTTGCTTCTCCTTCTTCTTAATCTGCTTCTCCTTCTCATTCTTCTCCTCTGTCTTCTCCTCCTTTGTCTTCTTCTCCTTCTTCCTCTCTTTCTCGTCCTCACTCTTCTCCTCCTACCCTTCTCTTTCCTCCTCCTTATATTTCTTATCCTCCTCCTCCTCCTCCTCCTCCTCCGTCTTCTTCTTCTCTTCTCACTCCTCCTCCTTCTTCTCTTTTTTTTTCTATAAAATTTAATATACTACAAATATGAATTATTTCAATTGAATTATATATGAAAAGATACAAAATATCAATGAGGTTGTATATCCAAAATTTGAGATCATCTAGAGGTGATTTTTAGTTGGTCGGGATTGAATAGTCAGTGTAAATTTCATATATAGTCAGTATATACTCCATGTATAGTTAATCTATATTCAACTTTTTAACTGTGTCATAATATACACCCAGTGACAACTCAAGTATAGGTAAGCTATATTCTACTTTTTGAGTGTATCACAATGTATAGTCAGTGTATATATTCAACGACTTTTGAATTTTTTTTGTAAATAAAAATATCATTATATTTGTTGTAAACTAATTACCTTATTGTTTATATGTTTGAAATCACCCCTTTCTATTTTGCTAAGTAAATTTTCACCCAACGGGTCTTTGAAAAAAAGCACAAACACAAGAACCCACGAAAGATTTTGAACTTCATGGAAACTAAACCTAATAAGTAAAAAGAGAAGGGTATTGATACAACAAAGGGGAATTTATGATAATGTTATTATACCATTTGATATATTGAATTAATTGTATTAGACCTTTCTAAATCTAAGCGTGGTATTATTCCATCTAAACAAAATAGTTGTATCTCACATTCTAAATCTAACCATGTACTTTATTGAGAATATCCATTTTCTTACTTTTTTAAAAATAGATATATTTCATCAATCAGCCAAATGTAAGGGACTCCAAACAAATGGAAGTAAGAACTAACAAAAATGGGGCATGTTTTCTTAAGCCTGCCTATGAGATTCATAAGTTTCTTATTCAGAAACTTCTGAATAACTTTCTTGTTTGGTGGAAAGAAAAAATAAACTTCCAGTACTCAAATTGTTGAATGTTTAGGAAGCCAAAAAAAGAGATGGAGAAGTTGAAATTAACATTCTCGGTGCAACAGAACATAGTAACAAAAGGATAAAGACACTCATTCCAGACACATAATAAATGCATCCTCCTATTTGGACTAAGAATCCTGGGAAACCAACAAACTGAACTACCGTCCTGTAAAAAATCTAAATTGCGATGGCGTAAAAAGCAATTCTCATCATAATTTGATTTTCACTAAGCACATAAACAATGACCAAATACGCTATAAAACCACAAATACATATCTTCATGCTCACTCCATGCTTGAAGTATCATTTGTACAAATAAAGTTAATTTGTATAAATTTCTCATGTGAACCATTTTCACACCAAAATATCTCTCAAGCCAAACTAGTTAGGATTGGCTATATGAATTCTCTATATTAATTATTTTCTTTGAAATATATATAAAATTTGACAGCTCGAACAGACATCTTAAATCTTCATTCTAAAACCATTCTAAATTGATAAGTAATATATGTACATCAATGATTCAGAAAATCTACTTCCTTTTATGGAAGTCACCTAATTTCAAATTTGAAACTTTAAAAATGGTACTTTTTTCAGCTTAGAAAAAATTTCACCACAAAATCTCAAAACCAAAAAGATTCAAAAATCAAGTAAACTTTAAAGATGTATTAATTTGATGCTTGTTGAATTTCCACAAAAAAAAACTTCACCTTCAATCTATATAAGTGTTGACCATTGTAAATTTTGATAAACCCGGTAGGAATCTGAAATTTTTGCTAGTAAACACAATGTTGCAAAAGAGAAGAGAGAGAGAGAATAGTAGAAAATCCTTTGTTTATTTGAATTAATAAGTAATGTTTTCATGTTTCTCATAGTATTTCACTTGTAAGTACTAGTTTAGAAGACTTACATGCTTCTCCATAGAGAAAGGAGATCTGCAACAACCAGGACTCATGTCATCGATCATGAAAAATCCTCATAAGATGGTTGAACCCCCATGTTTCCACAGCTCAGATATTCTAAGGATGTGGAATGTGTTTCTCTCTTGTAAATTCTAGCCATCAACTCATGGAGAAAATTTATATTTCTCCCTAAACTCATAATGATGTATTTATGCCCAGAGGGTTAGGGTTAAGGAGAAAGACAAGCTAATGGGCCAATTAACATCCTTGTAAGTGGATTTGGGCCAATAAATATTTTCTATATGAACAAATTTTTAAAATGGCAAATATTAAATATATTATTACGAGTTTTAGCATTAGATAATGATTTACAGGTTTTAACACTAGATTTATTGCAAGTTGTAGCATTTTAATTAAAAATTAAAATTAAAAATTTGAAATTAAAAAAACGAGCAAATCTATTAAAAAATTTAAAATAATATTTGCATTTAGATTCCTATAATTTGGGATTCTGTTAATTACCATATATTTTGAATCCTATAATTAATTATGTAATCAGTTATAAAACGTTTCCTATAGGATCTTTTTGTTCCTTTTTTAGCTCCCAATTTTACTCCCATTATCTATTAAGTTAGTTATTTATACTGATATTAATTCAAAAAAAAATTCTAGTAGGTTATTGCTACTTTTTTTACTTTTTTTTCTGCGCACATTTGTTCCTTTGTGTTTCGATGGAGATGGATAGTATGTTTTCAATTTTAATACAGCATGGCGGCAGATGGGACGTTTTAGGTTAGCAATTGTTGTTTCGTTGATGTTTTCGAATGAAGTTTGTTTTATGATTAGATTGTTACTGCATATTATAAGTTTGAGATTGTATATTTTAAATGAAATTATATATAATTTTTTTATATTTCGATCATAACAGGGAGATATGTAGATTTTCAGATGGATGGTATTATTTATGACTCACGGACTCTATATGGTGATCTTGTTAAAGCGATTGATTTGCAATTGTGTATTGATACAAATGTCGATGAAATAGGGATTAAATACATTATTAGTGATAGATGTCCGCCAATATGCATAAGAAATGATGTTGGTGTTCATGTGTATTTGGATCAAAAGCGAGTTGGTGTTGATTTCTTCATCAAGCATCCCTTGTGTATAACTTTGAGGAGCATTGATATGCCTGTAAATGTGGAGTGTGAAATGATTGTCCAACAGCCAAATGTTACGGTCGAAGCAACGCATAATGTCTTGCAAATCTGTTTGAACAACTCAACTTTTTTGATTGGTATGGATTTTGTTGAAAATGATACTTTTGATGATGAAGAGATTGTTGTGATAAGTGATGCAAAAACTTTGGATGTTGAGGTTAAACAAGTTTACAAGAACAAGAATCTACTTGTTGAGGTTATGAGGCAATATGAAATAGTCAATCTGTTTAGTTTCAGGGTGATTCGAACCAGTTCATCATGGTAATTTTTTTTTAAAAATTATTTACAATATGATATCGATATTTTTTTGTGTATATTATTTATATATAAATTAGTTGATGCTATGAAATTTAGATGTGTGTATGTAATAGGTATTGAAATTGAAAGTTGAATCCCTAAAAAAAATGTTGATTGTTTACAAATTTAGCAGTTGGAAATTAAAATTGTTGTTTCTTCTCACTTTTTTATGTTTGTGTTTTTCAGCTACTACCTTGTTTGTCACTCGCGAAAGTGTTCATGGAAAATGAACGTGTCTTGTCTGAATAGGTCTGGACTTTTCAAGATTAGAAAATTTTGTGGGAAACACACTTGTTCAGTGAGAGATAGAAATTATGGAAGACGTCAGGGGATATCAGACGTTGTGGTTGTTCTTATACTTGATAAGTTTGTTGATCCAAAGACTATATATACATCACGAGATATTTTGGCTGACATGTTAAAGTTTCATGGTGTTGAGATGACATATATGCAAGCATGGAGGGCGAAGGATAAAGCGATAAAAATGATACGAGGGGACCCATCTAAATCATATGCAAGAATTCCAGGATATTTGTATGTTTTGGAGAAATACTACCCAGGTTCTATAGTTGTCTTGAAAGTAACAGAGGAGAATAAACGTTTATATTCATTTGTTGCATTGGAAGCATCTATTAGGGTGTGGGAGTATTGCAGGCCGGTAGTTGTTGTGGATGGTGCATCATTGAAATGTACCCATGGTGGAACCATGTTGATTGCTAGCACATTGGATCCAGGTGGTATAGTTTTATGATTTATTAGTTTTAAATTTTCAAAATTTTCTTCTTATTTTTTCTGTTATTGTCAACTAATTTAGTATAATTTTGATATTGAAACAGGTCACATACTACCACTTGTGTATTCTATTGTAGACTTAGAGAACGACGCCTCGTGGACGTGGTTTTTTGAAAAGTTCAGGGAAGCATTTGGAGAAAGACAGGACATGTGTTTTGTATCCAATCGCAATGAGAGCATATGCAAAGGTACATCAAGGATATATCTGAATCTAGATCATCATGCGTGCATTTGACATTTGTGATGTAATGTTGTAAAAAGCTTCACAAAAATCTTGAAGAGTTGCAGAAGCTTTTTTTTGCAATGGAAAAATCATACACCATACAAGAGTTTGAAGAATTGATGGGTAGAGTGGATATCATTTATAATAGAATTTGAGGTTACTTGTTTGGAATTGGATATCATAAGTGGTCGAGGTCTCACTCTACTGTTAAGCGAACTTGGACCATGACTTCAAACATAGCAGAGTCCATTAACAACATCAATCGGTTGGCAAGAAGACTTCCAGTGGTGTCGTTACTTGATTTCATGTCGATAACAATCCAAGCATGGATTGCAAAGCGTAGTGATGAAGCTGAAAATACAACGACTGATCTGACTAAAAAATACAATGTCAAACTTGAAGAGGGTAGTGAGTTGTCCAACAGCATGACGGTATTGTATATTTTTGTTATTAAAATGGTTTATGTACTAAAGTCAGCATAATGGGTTGATATGACTTTAATTTTTTTTCTCATTTGTAGGTAATACCATCAACACAATTCTTGCATACAGTTATTGATGAGCCAAAGAGATACATATTGTGTTTAATGAATAGAAAATGTAGTTGTGGTCGATTTCAATTGGATGAAATTCCTTGCGGTCATGCCATGGCCGTTCTAAGGTATAGAAATTTGCATGGTGAAGATTACTGCTCTCCATACTATAGCAATAGAAATTTTCAAGATGCATATGAAATTCTTGCTGAGCCTCTTGTATGCGAGAGCACATGGAAAATATCAAAAAGCGTTATGGAACCAAAGGTGTTACCACCAGATTATAAAAGACCACCTGGATGACCAGCTTATGAGCGGCGTAAGTCATTCTTTGAAGTTAAACACAAGAGGGCTAAAGTGACATGCAGCAGGTGTAATCGTGAAGGTCATAATAAAAACTCTTGCTTGAAGTATCCATCTTCGCAAAAATAGTTTTATGTCAATTTAATTTTTTTTTTCTAGTTTAGATATTGCAGTAGATTCTTGTTTTTTTGCAATTTCAATAAAACACAATGTTATTTTAATGTTACATTTATGTTTTTTTTTTCTTTCCTTAATGTAATTGGGGTGTTTCCAATTACATATGGACTATATGTAATGAGTATATAGTAGTTTATTTAATTATGAAATGAAAAGATTGTATGCAATTTATATATATAATTGACTATGTAAATTTGGTGTTTTTTTTGAGTTTATAAGAAGAGTGTGCTATTATATTTTTAGTGTATGAAAATGATATTGATTATACACTAAAAAAAATTAGAAATATAATCAATCTGTGTATTAGTAAGTATATAATATGTGCATGAAAGAATTGGTAATAGTACTTTATGTGTTTAGTAGTAAGTGTAAAATTAGGTATGCATTATTTATGTGAGATGTATTGGTATAGAAATATGTATATGATTGGTATGGAATGTACTATACTATTATATATGCTGCACATAATTGTAATAAAAGAAAAGTAGATTATATGCAATTGATATATAGTTGATATTGATTTTACACTAAAATAAATTTCAGTGTTTTCAGTGTGTGTGTTATTGAGATTATGCGATTGGTATATAATATGTATATAATTGTGTAATTTATGTCTAAATGGTTATCTACATTTAGTGTTGTTTTCGTGTATAATTAAATTGTGTGGTTTTTTTAATTTGTATGATTAGGGTGTATGAGTATATAATTAGTGTGTGTGGTTTTTGTTTAAATTTGGCATGAAATTGACCTATATTACGTATATAATTGGATTATGTATGTGAATTACATAATTCTCTGTATATTGGGTATGCATACCCAAGGATGATTTATTTTTTGATATGTACATGATATATAATTGGAGTGTGCGTGTCATAAAATTTATAATGTTTTGTATTAGTTGTATTTTAACGAGATTGTATGCAATTGATATATAATGATTGTGTGTGGTGGTGTATATATTAAGGATGTGTAGTTATTTTTGTATTATATGATATTGGTATAAATTGGGTATACAGTTGGGTACAAAAAAATGATGATTATATGTAATTGTGGTGTATGCAATTTCAAAAATAACTAAAAATGTATTTAGTATATAATCAGGATGTGATTATTTTATTTTGTATATAAATTGTAATCAAATATTTGACTATAGATTTAATGTGTTCATTTAATTGTATAACCTTCGTATCCATTTGGTATATGAATGTGGTGTATGCATAATTTTTGTAAAAAGAAGCCTTATAGTAAATTCACAGTTTCAACCACTTATTATATACATGTACACAATATATAGCGTATTTATATATACAAAAAAAAAAAACTGAAATCATTAGTGTCTAATAGCTTTCATTCAGAAAAAATATTAAACTGAATATGCAAAAGTGTATCAAACAAAATTAGTTCAACATTATGCTTGTTCACCAAAGATCGTGAAGGTCATAATAAAAACTCTTACTTGAAGTATCCATCTTCGCAAAAGTAGTTTTATGTCAATTTAATTTATTATGTTTTTTTAGTTTAGATATTGCAGCAGATTCTTATTTTTTTGCAATTTCAATAAAACACAATGTTATTTAATGTTACGTTTATGTTTTTATTTTTTTTCTTTCCTTAATGTAATTGGGGAGTTTCCAATTACATATGGACTATATGTAATGAGTATATAGTAGTTTATTTAATTATGAAATGAAACGATTGTATGCAATTTATATATATAATTAGTTATATAAATTTGGTGTTTTTTTTGAGTTTATAAGAAGAGTGTGTTATTACATTTTTAGTGTACGAAAATGATATTGATTATACACTAAGAAAAATTAGAAATATAATCAGTGTGTGTGCGATTAAGTATATAATGTGTGCATGAAAGAATTGGTAATCATACTTTATGTGTTTGGTAGTAAGTGTAAAATTAGGTATGCATTATTTATATGAGATGTATTGGTATAGAAATATGTATATGATTGGTATGGAATGTACTATACTATTATATATGCTGCACATAATTGTAATAAAAGAAAAGTAGATTATATGCAATTGATATATAGTTGATATTGATTTTACACTAAAATAAATTTCAGTGTTTTCAGTGTGTGTGTTATTGAGATTATGCGATTGGTATATAATATGTATATAATTGTGTAATTTATGTCTAAATGGTTATCTACATTTAGTGTTGTTTTCGTGTATAATTAAATTGTGTGGTTTTTTTAATTTGTATGATTAGGGTGTATGAGTATATAATTAGTGTGTGTGGTTTTTGTTTAAATTTGGCATGAAATTGACCTATATTACGTATATAATTGGATTATGTATGTGAATTACATAATTCCCTGTATATTGGGTATGCATATCCACAATAGCGTACGCAGGATCTTTTCTAAGCAGTGTCACAATTTCAAGGACAAGGATAGTTCAAAAGAAAAATTAAAGAAGTTTTTGCTTTAGAATAGTGAACTTTATAAAAAAATATTTTGTTTAAATAATATAAAATTTAGATAAAATTAGTCTACTCT
>JBCEWC010020263.1:0-11012 GCA_038996855.1 Solanum aculeatissimum
GGTACACCTACCTTGGGTATAATAAGTCTTGGTAGGTACACCTACCTTGGGTATAATGATGTCATGGATGACATCAAAAAAAATATGATGTCATAGATGACATCAAAAAAATATGATATCATGGATGACATCAAGAAAATCTTTTCTGTTTTTTTTTTTTTTTGGAATGTTACACCATGCATATTTATGACCACAAGAATAACTACATCTTGGTACATGTTGTATATCTTTAATTTAATATCACAAGTTTCAAGTAAAAGTACACAAATTGGATATGAAAATATTTATTATCTAATCATGATCAAAGCTTAAATTTATTAATTAAAATCTAAATCTTAATTAATTTTAAATTATACATGTTTCCCTCATCCAAATAAGAATTTAAGAAAATACAATTGTAAGCACCTCGGGTGTCGTTTTCAATATGAGTGTATTTTATAAGTTTAGTTGGCTATATATATGGACCAGCATTAACAAGAACTTGCACCATTTTAGTACGAGAAGAAAATTACCAACAATGGGTATCAGAAGACTCTTCATGAGTTTCTGTTTCTCTTACCTTGTAGTAATTTTTCATCTTTTCGCTCTTACCAAGGTTGCAGCAGTCCCCGCGAAGCACTTTGTGACGCCTTTTAATAGGACAAGTTTCCCTTCTGATTTCATATTTGGTGCTGCTTCAGCTGCTTATCAAGTACTGACAAAATTTTATAGCTAAATAATAAAATTCTCATGCTAATTTCATTTTAGCTATGGATTAGCCAGTAATAATCAATAAATTTTGTGGCTAATTCCATGTTTTCTAGTATTATAGGATCACAACCATTTTCAACCTATGAACTTTTGATTTTATTTTTCCTAAGTTGCAACCTCCTAACTCAGATAGACTAACTGAATGTTGATTGAATGGTGTTTAATTTGTCTTCCTATTACTGAATTAAAAGACTAATACAATAACCTAGACCTAGTAGAAAAATATGTGATCTCATAATAGACATATCCTCTTCTTCTTCTTTTTTGTAATATTTTTTGTTTGAATAAGCAGATTGAAGGAGGAACTCGTCAAGGAGGCAGGGGAGCTAGTATATGGGATACTTTCACGCACAAGCACCCAGGTTTTTCTCTATACTAAATACTCCTATGCATATATCCATCGATCACTGCTTCAATAAATTATTGTTAAGTAATTAAGTCGATCAATGTTATCAGTAATATGCTTGATTACTACCAATCTTTCCATTTTGGTATGAGATAAAAAAATGAGTAGTTGCGATAATGAACATTTGATAAAAATATATGCTCTCTAGGTTTAAATTTATATGAGTTAGTTTGACTTGACATGGAGTTTAAGAAAAAAATAAAAACTTTTAAAATTTGTGGTCTCAAATGAATCATATATATTTGTAAGGCACAAAATCATTTCATTAAAGGTAAAACGGTATTTAAAAATTAAACTTGTACTAAGTACTGAAATATATCATTCTTTTTTTAACCAATTAAAATAGAAAATAAGTCATATAACTTGGGACAGAGGGGTATTAATTAATTGTGAGGTGAAGATAATGTATACAAAAATAAGCTTATCAGTATTAATTAGAGCTACGTTCTCTGGAATAAAATGATAATAATTAACCTTTGATGGGTTTATTGCTAATTTAGATCAATGGTTCTTATATATATATATATATATATATATATATATGCATACTTTCTCAATTAACATGAACGATAATTTTAATATAATTTAATGTTCTTTAAAAACAATTGGCTAGCGTGTGTCAATTAGCTTGTAATTAACCAATGATTATCAAACTATTGACCAGGGATTGCTCGACAGTGTTAGAAAAAAGACAAGCGTCTTAAGCCTTCAAATTTGAGGGGCCTCAATTTTTATTTTAGTGATAATAAGTTATAATTTTTTTCACAAAAGTTACTAAGTAACTAATATTTACAGTAAAGATTATTTATTTCATATGAAAAGATAGGATTAGTAAAATAAGTTTGGCACATTTGGAATATGATTATATGATCAATTAAAAGTATTACCGAATAAAAACAATTATAATCTTTTTAAAAAAATAATTTTGCGTCTCAAAGAGATTAAAAAAAATCGTAAGGAAATTTTTAATTTATTTTTTTAACTTTAAGGCCTCCATTCAATTTTCGTCTTAGGCAAGCCGCTCCTGCTATTGACTTTCTTCAGAGATCTAGTACATAGCTGATTCCTTCCGTAGTTAAAATATGGTGTGAATTGCGTCGCGCGTAATTGACTCCTTCAGTAGTTAAACATGGTGTGAACAGCGCCACGCGTCATATATACTTTTAAAAAAAACGCCAAACACATAGACCCTTATTTTTAAATTTTATTTTATTATTTTAATTTAATGTTATTCCATTTTAATTCCTCAACTTTAGTTTTCATATTTTAATTAGATATTTCTATCTAAGAATGAATAAAGTTGGGAGAGTATACTTCATAGGTCATGACATGGCACAAAAGTCACTCAAAGACACATACTAAAGCTTTATAACTTGTTCTCATTTTTCATTTTGACACTCTATGTTACCATTGTTTTATTTTAACCCTTTATCTCTATTTTTATATACCATTTAAACACGAAATACTAATTTTATAATTTCTTTATTTTTATTTATGTTCTTTATTTCCACCTTTTCATTTAAAAGAGTTGATATTTGTCCATTAAATTTTGATATTTTTTTAAATATTAACAGTTGAACAATATTTTTAAAAATATATTTTTTTTTAGAGCTTCTCTATATTTTTTCCTTGAAAAATAATGAGGAAAGTGTATCGATTTTCTTCCTAAAACAATCAATTAAATTAAATAACATCATCTAAATTTTTTTCATATCCATATTATCTTGATTTAACTAAAACACTACCTTTCTAATTTTCTATTCAACTCCATACCAATAAAATTAAATAATCCATCTTCAATACGCGTAAAAAAAGTCTGTTGTTCATTGCTAATAATACTACTAAGAAAATGCTAAAACTCGATAGACTTTGTAGAGTTGTCATTGATTTTTTTAAGAAAGAAAATTGATGCCACTTTCATCGGTTATTTTTCACATAAAAATACAACGAATTTTCAAAATGAAATTGTTAACTTTCGCTGGTTATTTCTCACATAAAAATACAAAGAACTTTCAAAAAGAATTTTTTTTTTTAAAAAAAAAAGTTAATGTTCATTCGTCAATTTTTTATTTCATTACAAAAACTAATGGACCAGCATCGATTTTTAAAATGTAACATTGCAATTGAATAGCATATATAAAAATTAAAAGAATCATAATATTAGTATTTTTTGTTTAAATGATATATAAAAAATAAAGTTGGATGTCTTTCAATCAAAAAAAAAAAATTGACTTCATGGATCCAGTTTCATGAGTTAAAGTAGTGATTTTGATGGTGACAAGAAATAAAACTGAATTTTAAGAGAATAAATAAATATTTTTATGATTTTCACTCTTTTAGAGAAAGTGTGATACCCACACTTTGTCGCATCACTTATTTGTTTGTAGATGATATACTTTTAATGATGTTGAAGTGTCTACTTAAAATAAGTCATAATTAAGGTGTCAAAATGAAAAATAATTGGCATAATGCATAAATGATGTGTTTTAACTTGGTATCAACAAATACTTATATTTTTTCAACTTTAGATGTGTACAAGTAAACATTTAAACTTATATAAAATTGCACAATTAGATACATCATCATATGTGATATCTTGCCTGGCAATTGTGTGAGGTACACTTAAAGTATTTTGTATTATGTCACATATATCTAGTTTATATGTTTATTTATTTAATTTTATATAATTTAAATATATACTTATTCATTCTACAAATTAAATAATACCAATTAAAATCAAATTAAACAACACATTTAAAATACAGTACAGTTGAATTTGGCATTACTGTCTACATATATAATATCATGGAGTATTTCAATTTCTTTTTTCTTTAAATAATGGTTGTGCATATCACAAGGAGTACAAGATAATGAGCTGTATTTTACATTATGCTAATTATTTTCAACAGCAATATAATAATCAATTGAATATTAAATGGTGAATATCAAGGTTGTCATTCGGCTTTGATTTTCATTATTAATAAGTGGGAATAAGCATATAGCTTGGCGTCAACACGCCTGCTTAAGTTGTGTACTTCCCTTAAAATTAATAATGAGTTGATCTTGTCGGTTGGAGTATGACATTACATGTTAAACGTCGCATGATTGAATCTCAGAAATAACATTTTTATTTTTCTTCATTTTTAGCTTTTTACATACCAATAGCAGTGGGAGCCAATTACAACAACTAATAATTTTATCAAAATTTTGATTGATCTCAAATTTTTGTATGCGAAATATAAATTAAAACAAAATAAGTAATATATATTACTTAAAATTAACATAAAATATATTATTAGTTGTAATAATTAGTAACTTAAATTTTTTTAAAATATATTAGTGTTGCCTAAATCAAGACAAAAAATAACATATATGGGCTCATTCTTGATTAATTTTTGGGAAAAGTACACAAAATAGATCTAATTTGAAATGATTACTCTTAATAGACTCAATCCAAACTATTCACCCTTAATGGACCTATGATGCAAACTATTTACCTTCTTACCCCACTTAACTCTTTTTATTTCACCCTGACATATGCTGACGTCAACATAAATATTACTCCCTCATTCTTATTTTATGTGGATCCCTTTGACTTGGCATGATGTTTAAGAGAAAAGGAAGATTTTTAAAACTTATGATCTAAAATCATTCTTACATATTTGTGTGACTGAGAATCATTTCATTAAGCGTAAAAAGAGATTTTTAAAGGTAAATTGTTTCCAATTGAAGTAAGGTGATATTCTTTTTGCGACAGACCAAAAAGGAAATGGTGTCACATAAAATGGGACAGAGGGAGTATGAAATATACTCTAGCGGCATATGTATACCATACCGGGATCATATAGAATGAGCTCAATCTTCTACGATACTCTGGCGCTATATTGATACCCAATTGGTATTACATAGGATTTTTTTTTTAAGAAACAAATAAAAGGTTATTAAATTCTAAATTAATAGAAAATATATTCATTGTGATATTACATCGGTATATTTATACCATATCGGTATTGCATAAGATTAGAAAATTATTAAAGTTACAAAATTATTTATTAAACTCTAAATTAGTAGAAAATATATTTCTGTGATACTCCATTGGTATATTGATATCCTATCGGTATCATATAATTTTGAGGTTTTTTTTTACTAAATAAAATAATTAAGAGATAATTATTAAAGTTACAAACTTACTTATTAAATTCTAAATTAGTAGAAAATATATTCTTTGTGATACTCTATCAGTATATTGATAGAAAATTGATATCATATATGATTGAGTTTAATCTTCTGTGATACCCTGTTGGTATATGTATATCTATTGATATATCATATAACGTGGGTGCTGACGTCAACATGACGTTAGCGCGCGACTTTTGATATTAGAGGGCGAATTTTAGTAGTATAATGGCATAAAATGTAAAGGGATATATGAATGTGAATAGTTTGCTTTAAAGGGGTGCAAACTTAGTTTTTTCTTAATTTTTAAACCAAACTAAATATTGTCTCCATTTGAATTAATTGCTCATACTTAATTTGGCAAAAAAAAATTAACATAAATTTTGTAATCTTAAATTAAATATATGTCAAATTATTTGACTCAAATATAGAAAATATTTTTAGGTTTTGTCGTAACATGTCATGTGGCAAATTAAATTTTAAAAGTTATCCTAAAAAAGAGAGAAAGAAAGAGACATTTTTTTAGATGAACTAAAAAAAAATACAAACAAATTAAAACCAATGAAATATCATAGTTTAAATTTAAATTTAATCATACGAATAAAAGTGTAAAAATAATTAAACATATTTATTGAACTCGAACAACACCTAAACTATGTTTACTAGTATATTTATAAAAATCCTTATTCTAATTATTTTCTTATTACATAAAAGTCATTCAATTTTTATAATTTATCACACATAACTTTTTATTTTTATGACATGAAAATCAACCTATTTTTATAGTTTATCACATTAAAATCATTTATGCATGTTTTGTCACACATATCCAAGGAATTGTAAGTGTTATTGAAAACAAGATTAACCAAATATAAAACCAAATGGGTGTTTGAGGTTAATACATAATCTATTTAGACTTTTGAAGTTCTTCGTAAAAAATTTGGGTTCGTTACTATCTGCTTCAGTCTCCTGTTGACAAATTGTCATACATTCTCTATCTTGTGAAATTTTTTATTTTTTAAGAGTCAAATAATTTAATTATAATATGAAAACTTTAATTTTTTAAAATAAAATTTATATATTCGGAAATTTCATAAAAAAATAGTATAAGACAGAACGATTTTGTCAAATTTAAATATTAAAAAAGTTACACTCAAAGATAAACTTATTAAAATCTTGAAATTAAAAAATTACCACATAAATTGAGACAGATAGAATAATATTTATTTTCATAATCGATCAAACTTTGAATATGTGAAATATTCCTGTCTATTTGGCTTCTTATATGATATATCTGGTCCATAAATTTTGAATTTTAGCCCCTAACTCTACAAAGTGCCTTCTAATTTCAATACCCATATTCAAGCGTCATATTTCATGGATCTAATTAACATATTAACATATTTTCATGGAAATGATTTCTTATGATTACTTAATTAAATAAAAGAAATGATCCTTACACATTTTTATGTATAAAAATAAAGATCTCTTATAAAAATGGACATAAAGCTAAAAACAAATTTGTAAAAAGCTTCTAATTTGGGGTTGTATAATACTAATTTATTTTGTTCTCTTTAATTTTTAGGTACTGAGTTATAACGATCACATTTTTTATGCTCTCTCTTAACAATTTATTCCCCTTAAATTGCAGAAAAGATTGCTGACCTTTCGACGGGAGATGTCGTTGTTGATTTCTATCACCGTTACAAGGTATTTATACTTAATTTATTGTGGGATTTCTTTTTTAAAATACACAGCATCCTAACAAAGTCCACAACAAAATAGTTCTCTTTAATTTTTAAGTCATGTAACATTAATGTATAATCATTAAATAATAAAGGAAAAATGGTTTAAAATGTCCTTATACTATCAGAAAAGAGCAAAAATATTCTCCGTTTATACTTTGGGCCATTTATATCCTTGTACTATCAGAAAGGATAAAAAATACCCTGATACTAACGCGAAAGGGTAAAATAATGCCCTTGATTTATACTTTAGTCCAAAAATGCCCTTGTAAAAGATACTTTGGTCCAAAATGCATTTATTGTTACCAAATGGATAAGAAATATCCTTTTTTAAATTAATGTGTATATATATTTATATATATATATATATATATTTCTTTTAAAATATATTATATTATTAATTAAAATATTATTTTTAAAGAATTCTTTTATTTTACTTAGACAATTCGTTAAAGTTTTTAGAGAAGACTTGAAAATTTTAAAACTCAAATGATTTTTTTTAAAGAAAATTAATAATTCGGCCTTTTGAAATATTTTGAACTTTCAGGAATAAATAAGTAAATAAAAAATAATTAACAGGAATGGTTTATCGTTTGGAAAATTTAATTAAGCTAACATAAGCAAAAATGTTAGTATCTAAATAAATACAAATAAATACAATGTAAAAGAGAGAGTGAAGAATTTGGGCTTTTGACCCACTTTTCAATCCTGTATTTTAGTTTTCACTCTTGTATCACTGTTGCGTATACGACTTCTTTTCACTTTCGAAAATCTATAACCAGTTTTCAATAATCTGTGCAGCCTCCCTCAACTTTATGACTATATCCTTCTGTCTTGAACATGACGAGGCTGACTTGCGAAGGACTATGGGCCTCTATGGCCCATCGGAAAACGCAAGGAGAATGAAAGAGTCCCAATGAACTCGGGAGGATTCATATGCATTAAAAGAGGAAAAAGAGAATTAGTACATATATTTAAGCGCTCATAATATGACATTTCTAACAAATTAAATCCAAAAATTAAAAGAGAGTGAATTTCCAATGAAATTTTTTTAAGAATAAAAAGGAGCACAACAAAATACCAAAATAAATTTTCACTAACAAATGGCTAACCAAACTAGTAAACACCAACAAATAAAAAAGGGCAACAATGATGAAAGGAAAAGAGAACTAATGGAGACGTCGCAACAAATCAAGAGTAAACAGCGACCATATAAACCAACTGTAACATTCAGGTTGATTTAGTTTAGAACTAAAGAGAAAAGACGACTTTGTAATGAAGAAATGTATGTCCTTAGTACTATAAATTTCATAGAAACATAGAGTTGGACACAAAGTTCTGGAACTTCTCAAATTGAAATGAACTATCACATTTCAAAACATTCAAGTGTTTAATCGAAGCATCAACTCAAAGAAAGGACTAAAACATTTGAAAGTAAACTAAAACAAAATTTTCAATATTAGAACATTATAGTTAGAAAGGGAAAGGAGAAAGAATGGTGAATATATGCTGAATATAGTCTATAGAGTGCTGTAATAGTAGAGTAAAACAGCTTAAGATAAGATTGCACATTTTGATCCATACTCAGCAAGCAAAACAAAAGGGGACCTTGACACCCAAAAGCAATGTAACTTTAATGAACAGACAAACAACAGCGAAGGGCCCTGATACGCTAGACTGTAAAAATTGAAGCAGGGGTTAAGGATGGGGGCAAAAATGAACTTTCCAACAATAAGAGGAAGAAAAATTCAACTTAAGAAAGTGACCAAAGGAGGCAATGAAACAACCAGCTTCAAGACTGGAAACAAAGAGCACAACATGAGGTTGAAATAGCTTAAAACACACATGCTTTTGACGTAGACTCAAGAATAAAACAACAAGGATGATTTAAACTCTTCATTCAATACAAAACAGAAATAGGTGATGAAAACGGGATCATGTAGCTGACAAAATCTTGAGTGCAAACCAGAAAATAAGGATGCATGAGACAACAAAAGTATCAAACCACGAGGATATTTCCAGGTATGAAAAAAAAAGCTTCAAACAGAGAAGTAGGAAGATTACAAACAATAAAGAGAGAAAACAGTGACAAGGCAGACGATAATGAGTTCATGACATACCTTAAAATTTAACTCTGAAAACAATAATCGTCAAGCAAACGATAAATTGAAACCAAGAGGAACATATGAATGATATGACTATATCATGCAGTAGACATGAATTTTACGATTAGATAAGCAGGCAACATGTTTATACTATCTTACAGAAAGCAAAATCGCATCAGCCATACATAACTAGAGTTGTAAAGAGAGTAAACGCATTGAGAAAATCAGGAGTTGTTGAACAGAAGTGATATAGGATATATTAGAAAACTGATTAAAGAGAAAATGCTCACATCTAACATGAGTAGAGAATAAATGAACAGAAACCAGTAGGAAACAAACTTAAACAACCACCAACTCGGAGAAGCAGAACAAGTAGAGGTATCCAAAGCGTGATACAATAACAACAACCATGAATACTCAGCTAAATCAGAGATACTTTGACATCCAGAAAAGACCTCCTTAACCATACTCAAAAATTCAACAGCTTCCAGCAAACCAGAACAAATAAGCGAGAATGAGTTAGCTAATCGTCTAAATCAAGCAAAACCAATATTGAAACATTAAGAACAGTGAGCTGAGGCGAAAATCAGGGAGAAAGAAACATCTCAAAATCGTGAATTTGAACTTGTTTTATCAGAACTTAAACTAACGTGAAGATACAACATTAACAGAAAGAAGCTGTCTTAGTGACATTATCAATTAAAGATGGTAAAATCAACAAAACCTAACAAGATTTGAAAGGAAACGCTAAATCAATGTTAGACTTCGTAACTCGTGGCTCAAAATATGGTTCTGCGACTATGAAAAAAAACATTTAACAGTTAACAACAATGTTGCCACATTAACGACTCACGACACGGCAGACAGTTTAAGCGCAATGAACAGGAATAACAGGGACTGGATGCAGCCAGGAAAACAACGTCAAAATAGAATCTTTTCAAGAACATTATCGATTAGCAGCCGCAAATACGATATCAATCCAACCTAACACGGCTAATCCAGACAGAGACATCCACATTCAAACGAGAAGGAGAAGAATGAGTTTGAGAAAACAATGAATAAAGTTAAAACGATTACCTGGTTTACAGCAGCGAACTAGAACGATGACGAGCTCGAAAGCTTATACCACCATGGCTGATATCTAAAACTCAAAAAAACTTCAATTTCAGAAATACCCCTGGTATCGAACTTTCTGGAATTTGAACAAAAAATAAAAAGTTGCTCTTTTTCTCTCCTTTCTCGTCTAAAAATGGGAGCATTTATAGGGAGTTAGGACTCAAAAATGGGGGGAAACAACGGGCAGAAGAGGGGAAAAACAGAGGGCAACGGGATTTTGAGGAATTCTAATTTAAAATTTTGAAATTCGAAATCGAGAGTCGGTGGAAAAGGGGTCGTTATTGATGGCTGTCTGTAGGGTATGGGGACATTTGGTCGCTGGCTGTCTCTGCGATTTGAGGGAGATTGATGGAGCGGGTTGAGGGATTTAGGCACGAGTCTGCGTGGGTGAGGGGATGAAGGTGACGGGTTTGGGGAGAGAGATGAAGGGCTGCGGGTTCTGGGAAATGGAGGCTGCGGGTTTGGCTGGGTTTTGGTTGACGAGGGGATGTGCGAGAGAGGGTCGGGTTTGAGGGGTTTGGGGTTGAGGGTGACGACGGGTTTGGTCGGGTCGGGTTTAGGCTGGTCAGGTTCCGGTTTTAGGGTTTCGGGTTTGGAAGATTTTTTTTTTAAAAAAAATGGGGGATAGGGGAAGGGGAAATGGGGAGGGGGATTACAATGTGGGGGATCGAACCCTCACCAATAAGGTGGGAGTTCAGGTAGTCAACCAACTGA
>JBCEWC010020264.1:0-11012 GCA_038996855.1 Solanum aculeatissimum
ATGATGGCTTGATCGAGGGTCTTCGGGTCCTCTTTCGCCATGTCACATCTAGGCCCCTATTCGGGTCGTGACAGTGAAGTTGTACCTTAGTAATAAAAACGAATTCAAAACCGTGGAAGAATTGAGGATAATGCATGCTAATAAATCAGGTACTGCTTGGGAGGCAACCGAAGATCGAGAGAGGCGCTTAGGTGCCTAGGTATGTTTCTTTTTTACCCATCTTTTTTACATGTTATTTTTGTGCATTGAGGATAATGCACATTATTTTGATGGGGTATGGGTAGTTATATGGCTTAGTGAAGTCTGAGTAACCTGGCCTATAACTACCCTGATATTTTATATCCAAAGGGTTTTCTTGCCTGTGTTCTTTCCCTGCGGATTTTATTTTATGTTGAACCAACATGTCTAGGATGTTTTAAGTAGCATATGTAGTACATATTATTGATACCTATGGCATAGTAAGTTTTTGTGTGTAAAATGATACGCACCAAATTTTATTGTTAGTCTATTAGTGACCATGTATGATTAGGCTATCCTTATAGTGTTTGTTCATACAAGTGTGTATCTATAATAAAAAGCACGATCTTATTAGTTGTGTAGAATATGTAAAGCAGTGTCATGAGTGGCTGAGCATAATTGCATGATTCTCTACTGTACTGTAATTAAGAACTTGCCATGTAACTCAGGATTTATACCTGAGGGTAGTTGGGTAGGAAAGGATCATAGGTCATTGTTCTAATTGAGCTCACTTAACTTAAATAACCAACCAAAAATGTAATTATCCCTTAGTCCCTATTTTGAGCCCAACATTGACCCTGTTCTTTGTAAACACCTAATAGCCTAGCCTCAACAAATGATGAATCTCAATCTGACCCTGGTCTTTCCTTGAACACTGTGAACCTCAATGCAGGTTAAAAGGCTAAGTTGAGGGTAGCTACCCAATAAGTGGCCCTGGTTCGAAGGTTAGATATTGTGCACCTCAGCTTAAGACAAAATCCTAAGTTGAGGGCGTTGTTATTTGGGGAATTCATAAAAGAAGGATAAATGCTTAGTGATACAAAGAGAGAAAAAAGAGGGGAAGAATATAAGGGGTTCAAGAAAAATGAGTAATTTTCCAAAATTAAAAAAAGTGTAGATGAATAAGGGCAAAGTGTTAAAAAGAAGAAAAATGCACCCCTATATAGGTGAAAAATAGGAGAAGAGGAGAAGAAAAGAGAAGTGATAGGTTGGTAGGGCAGAAGTGGTAAAAAATGCAGTATTAAGGAGGGTCGTAGTCACTATTTATCCAGATAATCATTCCAAAGCCCCCTGAGCCTACATTACAAGCTTGAAAAGTCCTAAAGTGATCCTAGTCCAACTAGTTGACAAGTCATGAGTATAGGGTATAGGGGAAAGAATATGGCATTAGGTACAATAGTTGAATGTATTTTGTGAGAGTGAGTGTGTTGATACAGTCCCAATCAACTTAAACTGAAAAAAATATGTATCACCCAAAGTGTTGAGGGGACTTCTTTATGTGAGGAGGCTTGCATTACATTAATACACACGGATAGTTCAGTGATATGTCATTTATTTATGGTTGCATGGCTTGTCATAGTTTCACAACGGGAAATTAATAGTCTGCATTGGTTCACTAGATAGCTAATTGATATAGCTTTTGAGAAAAGTTGGGTATCTATTTCAGGTTTTGATGTACTCTATGCCATTGGATTGATTTTTATGTCTCTGTGTTTCTTAGGTAGATTGAGTCAATCGTTTGAGGACAAGCAACAATTTTAAGTTGAGGGTGTTGATGTGCTGCCAAAATACAATACTTTTAATGCTTAAAACCTGGAGTTTATGCGTTCTCAAAGTGATGTTAGTAGATTTGATGTTTGTTTTTGTTTGTTTTTGTTTGTTTTTGTTTGTTTTTGCAGGATTTCAGTGTTGGCATAGTTCTGAGCATGAGATGTATTTTTGCGCTAAAGAGGCAGTTTACGAGATCCTTTATGAGTCGTGGGTCATTTCATGAGTCATAAAGGGGGTCTCGTTTGTTCATCTAGTAAGGGGTGCAAAAGTTATTTCCACTCTACGAGACCAGAGCACGAGTCGTAGACCAACATACAGGTCGTAGAGTGAACTTGTGAACTGCAACAGCTGAAAGTGAAGAATTTTTTAAAGATACTCAGACGAGACCCTTCACGGGTCATAGATGGCTTCACGACTCGTGAAAGGGGTTTCGTGCCATTCTCCATTAACTCAAAAGCCTTTCAGGAGACTCCGACTCGCGGGCCGTGAACTGTCATATTGGTTGTAACGAAGGCTCATGACCAGTCCCGACACAGTTATCCTATTTTGTTTTGACTTTTTATTTCTAGTACTATAAATAGATTTTTAAGTTTTTTTCTGAATATACAGAGGAGACACGGACAGAGAACGAGAGAAAAAAACACTTATGAGCATCTTTTGTGATTTTTTAATTAATTCAAGTTTGCAATTCCATTGAGTTTCTGAATTTTGTTCATCAATTCTTGTTGCGTAAGTTATTTAATTATGTATTCTTCCTACATGATTTATGCCAAAATTATAAGGATGCATGGCTAAGTCCACAACTAGGGTTGTGGGAACCATGACGCACTAGCAAAGTAAAATTGGATTACTTGCAATTTTTTGAATAGTGATTAGGATGCATTAATTAACTTCTTCAAATTAACTGAATTTTAATGGAGGCCTATGTTAGAAATCGCCTAGTATCACCTACCCGATCCAGGAGGTAAGTAATAGGAAAAGAAGTAATTAACAGAGGTTGATTGACTATTTCTCAACTAATCAGGCTACTAGGGGTAGTAGTTTTTGTCTGGGATTAAAAGTGATGGTTAGTAACGACACATTACATAAACCAATCTAGTAATGTGATTAAATTCACCTAGATGCTCGATCAAGGATTTAGGAGAACTTAACTCACTACCTGCACCTATACACCAAACAAGAGTTGCGAGTATTCGAAAACACTTAGATAGTAAGTCATGGAGAACATGTCACCCTAGTTAGTTTCCCTACTTATTGCAAACAAAATTTGCTATTGTAGTTAGGATTTACTTTTATTGCAAATTATTCCTTTTTACATTATTCATTTTTTTTTCTTCTTTTTCTGGGAGATACTAGAGTATATCTAGCCAGGTTACTGAATGTGTGCTAATCCAAGGTCTGCCTTATTCCTCGTGGGACCGACCCTAATAAAGTTAGGTTTTAATACTTGTATGATCACTTCAAAACCTCCTAGTAGGGGTGGGCTCCAAGTGTAAGTACAGAGTCGGCATAACATCGCTTTTCTGTAAAAAAAAAATTAAATCCCAGAAAAGCGACGGACAAGGACCCTATGGCCGTCACTTTTTTCAACGGATAGGGGCCCTATGACCCTCGCTAATTTTAAAAACACTTATAATTTTTTTATCAAATTGTGATGCAGTCCTACTCAAAAATTAAAAAATGGTGACCGACTGTGTCACTTATTTGCGATGCAGTCCATTGCTTTTTTGAATGCGTCAACCAAAATATTGATGGAATGGACTACATTGCTTTTCCGTAGATCTTGTTAAGAAATATGACACAGTCTATCGCTTTTGTCCATCATTTTTTGCCTCCTTTTTAGTAGTGAAGACTTCTTGTAGTGACTTCTTTGTATCTTCGATAATCATTAGACTACTACCAGTGATTAACATATCACCAACATACACTAATATGATTGTTGTTTCTTCATATGTCCTTTTTAAAAAATAGTGACCAACCCTACTTACTTTACTTAAACTGTAACTTCTATAGGACATCTGTCAACTTGTCATTTCATTGTTTTGGAGCTTTTTTCAATTTATATAAGAATTTCTTTGGTCTCCATACATTCTTCTCCCTTTAATCGGAAAAACCTTGAGGAAGTAACATATAAATTTCATCATACAAATATCTGTAAAAATGTATTATACACACCATTTGATGCATATGCCACTATTTAGAATCTGCAAAAGTTAGGATTGTAATAAGAGAGAAGGTTTCTTTGTAGTATATACCTTCATTTTGACTATAACCCTTTCCCACAAGCCTTTCTTTAAACCTTTCAATTTCACTTGTGGATTTATATTACATTTTATAAATCCACCTACAACCTATAGCACTCTTCCCTTTAGGTAGTTCAGCTAGTTCCCAAGTTTTGTTACTTTGAAGTATTTGTATCTCATTTTGAATTGCTTCAACCCATCTAGGATCGCTAATAGCATCTGCATCGGAAGAAGGTTCTTTAATCTCAGAAGTTGCTACAATGAATGTTTGATATGACCTTGAGAGATAACAATAAGATATGTAATTTGGCATAGAAAACTTTATGTCATTGTTGATATTAAGAGCTCATCCATATAGGAGGATGAGTTTCTCATCCTGTCCTCCTAGGAAACACTGTAGGTGTTGAGCTTGTTACATGTTATTCCTCTACATGCATGTCTTGTTCCTCCATTTATATATCTTCAGTAACCTACCTAATTGGATCCTCTTAAAGAACCCTTCTCTACTTATTGAATTAGAGATTGGAGAAATATTTAAAGATTGACTTGTTATGCTAAGCATTACCTCTAGTTTGTCTAACATGTTTATGAAAGGATCCTGGTTGTTATGAGACTGTTTATAAGAAAAAGGAAAAATAGACTCGTTGAAAATATTATTTCTTCTCATGAAGAATGAATGAGTCTCCAAATTATATAAAGATATAGACCTTTTGTACCTTTGAGTACCCCATATACACTACTTTCCTATATCTAGAAGCCAATTTATCATTTAACACAAGATATTTTGCAAAACACCGGCAATCTGGGACATTTAAATGCATGAGCATAGGAGCTTTCCCATAAATTTTTTCATAAGGATACTAGCCATTTATCACCTAACTGGTCATTTTTCTAGTAAAATATAATGCAGCTAATGCACAATTCTCTAGAACCTCAAAGGTATGTGATCTTGAAACCTTAAAACTCTAGTTACTTTTAAAATATGTTTGTACTTTCTCTTAACTACTCCATTTTGATGAAGGGTATATGGATATGATTTTTGATGAACATTTCTCATTTCTTTGAAAAACTTCTCATATACAAATTAACAAATTTTGCGCTATTGTCAAACCTAATAACCTTAACTGGCTTACAAAACTGAATGTGTACACATGTAAGAAAATACTTAAGAGAAATATAAACGTGAACATTGTGCTTTAACAGACACATTCAAGTCATTCTTGAAAAATCATCCACCACTGTGAGAAAATATCTATTTTCATCAAAAGTTATTATTTTATAAGGCACACATACACCAACGTGAAATAATTCAAAGCAAGTAGTACTTTTAATGCTACTTAATGGAAAAGGTAACTTGGTCTGTTAACATTTGGACATATGATACATTTGTCTATTAATGTTCTAACTGTAACACTATATATGGAAAAAAGTTCACTTAAAACTTTGAAAGATTTATGCCCAACTCTCTTAGCCATATCTCTAAGCCTGTATCTTGCATTTTTTGACATTTATGTGTACCTCCTTTTGCAGCACAAGAAATACTATATAACTGACTTTGATTCAACTTGTTGAGAATCAAGAGCAAACCTTCCTATTCTTTACCAATCTCCCTCATCTTTCCACCGTAAAGTTCCTAAAAATCATAAATATGAAGGAAAAAGGTAAATGAGCAACCCAACTCCTTGGTTATTTTTCTCACCAATAGATGATTATATTGAAATTCTAATATGTGTAAGATATTAGTAATAAAACTCCTTGGTGATATAGAACAAGAACCAATGTGAGTTACACTTGAAACATCTCCATTAAGCAGATACTCAACAATTGGACAATTAAGTTTTAACTGTAGAATCTTTGGTAAGCATCCCAATATTAGAAATCATATGATTTGTTTCCCCTGTATCAATTATCTAAATCTCACTATTTTCATCAACAAGGCCTTACCTGCCACACGTTAGCTAAATATGATTGATCAGTGTCTTTTACATTGGTGCTTGATTAATTCTAATTCAATATCTACATAAATTGTTCATGTTGTTCTATAGTGAATGTGCAATTTTGAAGTTGTTTACCACATTCATCCACTTAACCTTATCTCCCATTGACCTTATATTTTGCACTGGCTTTCTTGAAGACATAATCACATTATCCATAATTGATCTTACCCTATTATTGCTCAAACAATTCATTTATTGACTTGTTCTTACTATCAATCACACTATAAGCAGTTGTACTTCCACCTTTGAACTTTCTCTTTGACATAAAATCATGTGGATACCCCATTAATTTGTAGCATTGGTCTTTACTATGACCTTTACATTTACCGAATTCACACACCATATTGAAGTTCCTTTTGAACTTGTTATTATCATTTTGAAAACCAGAACAACCATGAACTAACTGATTCCCAACATTTCTTGAATATATCACCATATGATTTATGTTAGTAACAATAGAATTCATCCCAAAAGAGTTACAACTTGAAGTTACTGACCTCTGACATTCAATAGCATAGGCTTGATTAACACTAGGAATAGGGCTCATGAGAAGAATTTGACACCTAGTCTGTATATAGTTTTCATTTAGTCCCATGAAAAATTAATACAACTTTTGTCTATTAAATTAATCCATAAATCATCTGGAACTCTCACGATTACAATTAGGATAAGGGACTAAAGCATCAACCCTATCCCATAGAATTTTAAGCTTAGTATGTACATAGAAATAGTAGATGTGCCTTGTTACAGAATTAAAATTTCCTTATGCAAATTGAGAGAACCATCAATCAATCCAATTTTATCTCTATCAACCAATGGTAATCTTATTGAACAACTCCACAAAACATAATTCCTACTACCAAGAAATTGAAAAGAAATGAGACATACCCCACTGATATCAGTTGGACTCAAGAAAAATGGGTAATTATAATCAATATTTTGACTGGCATTTTCTAGATTAACTAGTTTTCAGAACCATTGTTTGATACACCAGAATTCATTCTTCGTAATCATCAACTACACTTTCTATACCAATTTGACACATCTTTTGAACTTGATAAAATCTGAATATGTAGATTCTTGAATAGAGATGTCATGACTCGAGCCTAAGTCCTAGTCATAACATAATAAATGTGAAACCCAAAGGCACCTCATCTAAGCCTCTTAGTACATCATAAGCATACATAAGGTAAAAATGTATAATCATAAGCAAAGGCAAGCAGAAGAATAAGTCTTAAAACACAGCTAAGCATAAGAATAAGGCTCTCCCATTAAAGGGAGTAACATTAATGCATCCAAAACATGCTTCTAAATAATTAGATCTTGGCAGGGACTAGAACATGTCACTAGTTCACCCTTGAATGAAACAAATGCAAGCTTGATTAGAGAAGAAAATCAACCAACAACCATACATGAATGTGAAATACAACTTCAACATCAATTTCATGAAATCCTTATATTTATGCATCAAATATCATTCAAAAACAGTTTTATAAATATGCATGCATGTATTATAACATGAAAAATTAAACTACAAAAATTTGGAGGATTCATATCTAGGTACCTTAGGCTTAAAAAAGAGGTAAGAATATTATTTCATCATGTTTATTTTTGCTTTTCATGTAGCACTCTCAACTTGTTGGTTCCTCCATAATACCATGATGGATGCAACTTCCTTGTTCTTTAACCTCTTCACTTGTCAATCCAAAATCTCATTCAGTACTTTTTCATAAGTCAAATTCTCTTCAATACTCACATTATTCCATGGAATAATGGAGTTTGGGTCACCCATGAATTTCTTCAATATCGACACATGGAAAACTAGATGAACTATAGCTAACTCCAATGGCACCTTTAGTTCATAGGCTACCTTTCCAACTCACCTTAGGATCTTATAAGGCTCCACTTATCTAGGGCTTAACTTACTATTTTTTCCAAAATGCATGACACCATTAATGGGGAAACTTCAGATAGATCCAATCACCTTCACCAAACTCGATGTCTTTTCTCCTAACATCGTAACATAACTTTTGGCAATTTGGGAAGCCATTAGCTTTTCTCTCATAACCCTTACTTTCTCCATAGGATCAAATACCAAGTCAGGTCTAATCAATGACATTTCCCCAACTTAAAACCACCCCATTGGTGACCTACAATATCTATCATATAGGTCTTCAAATGATGCCATTTTAATGCTTGAGTGAAAGCTATTATTGTAAACAAAATCAATAAGAGATAGGTGATTATCCCAATGACCACCCTTGAAATCAAGTATGCGTGCCCTTAACATATCTTCCAACATTTGGATTGTTCTTTTGTCTTATCCATCGGTTTGTGTACGAAATGTGGTACTTAGCTTTCCCTTGGTACCAAGATCCTTTTGGAAAGACTTCTAAAAATTAGAAGTGAATTGAGTACCATGGTCTGATTTGATCTACAATGGAACCTCATGCACTCTCACCGTATATTATATATAAACCTTAGCATAATCTTTAGCACTGTAAGAAGTCTTCACCGGTATAAAGTAACTTGATTTTGTCATTCTATCCATAATCGCTTATATTGAGTCAAATTGTTTTTGGGTCCTAGGCAAACCCATGATGAAGCCCATGTTTACCTCCTCCCACTTTCAAATAGGAATCTCAATATCTTGAGTAAAACCATCCAGGCTTTGGTGTTCAACCTTCAATTATTGAATATTTGAACATCGTTCCATGTACCTTGCTATGTCTTTCTTCAAGCCCTTGAACCAATACACCTATGTCAAATCTCTACACATTTTGGTGGATCCCAAATAAATAGAATAATGAGAGTTTTGAGTTTCACCTAGTATTTTCTCCCTTATGCAATCAATATTTGAAACACACAACCATTGTAGGATCTATGTCTTTCTTTGCTTTGACCTCTGTTGTTAAAGAAGACTCCACCCTATTGTTGATAGGAAAGGATCACTTATAGACTGTTACCTCATTCCTTTTCATCCCGTGAATAGGAAAATATATCATCTATGAACACAACCATGAACATATCCAAATAGGGTTTGAAGACACTACTTATCAAGTCCATAAAATTTGTCAAACCATTTGTTAGTCCAAAATACATGAGCAAAAATTCAAAATGACCATACTGAGTTCTAACTGTCATCTTTTGAATGTCATCTTTTTTCACACTCAATTGGTGATACCCAAATAGAAGATCAATTTTTGAGAAGTAAATAGCACCTTGTAGTTGATCAAATAGGTCATTGATCTTTGGAAGTCGATTATGTATTTGCCTATATGGTATTATGTTAGTCAATCCACATATGACACTCAGTGTGCTGGGATAGAGCCTATAGGATAAGGTATATTCTACCTTGGCATGTAGAATAATCTTTCATCAGTGTAGAGAAAACATCGGCATTCCATGTAATAGTCTACATGGTCCTATTGTCAGTTAGGGTCCTATTCCCACGTATGTATGTATGCTAGGTTATGAAATATTTTTAAATGCTTACAATCATGGTTTTAAAGATACATTGATCATTCATATCTTGATGGTCTTATTATCAGTTAGGGTAAATATTCATAAACACTTCCAATCATGATTTAAAAAATACATTGATCATTCATATCTTGTTCTTATTTAATTGATATGTCTATGCATATTGCTATTATATTATGATGTTTCTTTGAAGCACTGCATGCCTACACATTTAGTACCTTCAACATACTAACACATACTCTTTGCCTATATGAACTAACCAGGTAGGGATGGACGATGATGCACTTATTCATCACTATTGTAGCTAGACTCAAATTGGTGCATTTGAAGACTTGGTGAGTTCCCATGCTTTGGGGACAAACCTTTACTTTCTTTCTTATGATGCTATGTTGAGAATTTTGTACATTCTTTCTTTTATTGAGAGTGAGCTAGTAGCATATTCTAGACCCAACAAAGATTCACCTATGTAGAGGCATGATTGGACATGAAGATGTAATTCCTTTATTGGGGAGTTCTTAACTTTATATTTAGCTTGCTTTTATGACTATATTTTACTTGTTTATTCATGCAAATTTCCTAATCACCTTATTTATGCTTATGATATGAACAGAATGCTTGGATGGGTCTCCTTCTGGTTCCACATTTATCTTGTCACAACAAGGGCCTAGATTTGGATCGTGATGAAATATATAATCATAATATATAATAATAATGTATATATATATATATGTACATATATACATAGTAAACAACATAAGTCGTAACTCATAGAAAATCATAGTTTCATAATTTGTAACATAACCAAGTAAATCTGTAACAACCCGAAATTTTTTGAAATCTCCTTATTATTTGCATTATATGATCTACTACAAGTCATGGTTGAGTTTTGGTAGCCAAGGGTTGAGTTTAAGTTGACGAATGCAAATTGAGCTAATTAGTGGCCTAGAGGGATAGTTTTGGTAATGTACTTCAAACAGTTATAACATTTGATGTGGGATGAACCATCTCAAACGGTCCGTCAAGTTGCTCGTGAAGTGTAACAGAAAGTCCTCCGGGAGTTCGCGCTGAAAAGTTATCTAAGTGTGGTGAGATGGAGGGGCAGACGGCTCGTTGATTAGAAAACGGGCACTGTAGCTGCCGTTTGACATTTCTTAGTTTTGGAAAGTTGCATATTATTAATGGTATTTTCATGATTTAACAGTTCTCTAAGCCCCTTTTTGATACCCTATGGTCTCCTAAACCACTCCCCAAACCCTAATTCATCCATTGAAACTCTCCTATACACTCTCTAAAAGATCCTAAGACTCTCTTGGCCTCCATTGAATCAAGCTTGTAGAAATTGGGGAAGAAGATCTTGATTAAGTTCGATCTTATTAATTGTTGGTGAAATTAAGGTATGTGGGACTTGATTCAAGGATCCCCTCTCATCCTTGAAGATCCTAAGAACCCTAACCCTTTAAACTTGATTTTAAGCTTTCAATTAGTTATGGGTTCTTCCAAT
>JBCEWC010020265.1:0-11012 GCA_038996855.1 Solanum aculeatissimum
GTATCGAGAAGGATTGGAGTAGTAAGTGGGCTATCCCCAAGGGTCCCACTCCTTTCCCGAAACTATGGGCCTACATAAGTTGCTACCAAAAAAATCGGATCGTAAGGTATGCCCTTGATATGATATGATATGATATGTTCATGATATGCTATGCCATGTAAACCCTTTTGAAATGACCAGGTCGTAATGAAGGTTGCCATCACACCGAAATGACCGGGTCGTAAGGTGTGGTGAAGATTACCTTTGGCAAGTAGTCTTTTCCAACCCAATAGGAGGTCACATTGGGCAAGGTCATGTTGTAGCTCACGTGGACTTCCAATGTCGATTATGGTTCCATCCCCTCTATACTACGCATTATGGCATTCATGCATCATGACTTACATGACATCTTGGTATATATTGTCACTTCCTATATTCATTTCTATATATGTGCCCTTGACATGTAAGTCACTATAGGCTCATGTGCATATGCATTTGCATGCCCGCATACTTAGTATTTTATTGTGCTAACCCATACTCTTGTCTACATGCTCTAACCATGTAGGTGCCGACGATGACTTCCACATTCCACCAAACGACGTGTAATCATTCTTGAAGACTTGCAATAGTGGTGAGCCCTTTTGTTCAAGGGCAATAACCATTGTCCATCCACCTAGTTTTATTATGTTGTTTATTTCATTTATGTTTTGAGGGTGATCCTCAAACTATATCGAGGCCCCGTTTCATCTATGTAGAGGCTTATGGACAAACTCTAAACTTTTGTACTCCGACTTGAATGTTGAATGTTATGCTTATGGAAAATTTGCCTATTAGTCTTGATTATGAGAATTTCCATTTATTATGCTTATGATATGAATGTTGGGGATTTGAATGACTATGTGCTTATGTGATAAGTCCCATAATCTCGGTGTGCCCCCATAGTAAAATTTCCCTTTCTCGTTCCCTTAGAGATTATTATTATGTGTTACGTGAACTCATGTTTATCCCATTCCCACAAATGTCCCCATAGTTTGAGTCCCAAGTCCCAAATCCCTTAGGGCTTATGTGATATGTGCTTAGCTTTCGCGTTTCCGAACTGATTATGTGTGTAATGATGCTATGATGGCTTGATCGAGGTCTTTCGGGTTCTTCTTCACCATGTTACATCTAGGCCCCCTATCCGGGTCATGACAGTATTCATACCTGTACTATTGTCTGGAAAGCATGCTACTGATGTTACTGAGATAGGATGACTGTGAGGCTAGTTGTTGAATACTTGTCATACTGTGACTTGTTTCTAATTTAGATGTGCTCCTACTGGGCCGGTTATTATGGGGACTTACAATATCACTATTTTTGTCATGCTATACTTTCATTGCCTATGGTTGACTGGGTCACTACATGTTTTTTTTTGATTCTACACTGATTATCAAGACAAGTGTTTCTATGTACTGCTGTGAGTTGTTGGGTTCTGTTCCTACATATCTGAGATAGGGGTTAGTTGATGCTATTAGAGGGATGGTGATATTTAAGAATACCTATATTGTGAGCATCATTGACTACGTTGACTCTAGTCATGATATGACTTTGGAATTCTAGATCCAAATGCACTAGTTGAGCAAGTGACTGTTGATATCTCGAGTCCCAAATGATGCTCGCCATCGTTGTTGAGTGCTGATGGTTACATCTGAGAGTTTGAGTGTTGGGCCATGCTCTTTGTGATCTAAGTCCTGGTGGCCGCGACTGTGCTTCCAGGTAGTGGATGCAGATTTTGAGGACCGAATGCCGGTTGAGATTTGGATCGAGGACCCTACTATTTTCACTATTAGGGTCAAGGCACCGTGATTGACATTTTGAGATAATACACACTTGCTATGCCAGTGGGATTCTTTCTCCCTCGAGGGATACGTCCCACTATTATGTATGTATATTTTGGATTGGGTGCCACGTGCTGGCACAGGGTCAAGACCTGGTTGATATTGGATTGGGTACCACGTGCCGGCGTTGGGTGCCACGTACAAGCATAGATATTAGGGTCTTACACCCACGTACAACTTGAGTTTTTTGTTTGGTTTGAGGTTACATGTTAATTCATGGGATAACTTCTTTTATGTGCTTTTGAGCTTTATTTTGTATATTATTTCACTCAGTCGGCTGATGATTCCTACTGAGTCATTTTTATTGGTACTCTCATCTATCTCTGCATCTTCCCATGATGTAGGTCTAGGTACTAGTTGGGGGCACTGAGTTCGAGGGATTTGGGAGCACTTGAGACTTCTTTTGGGTGAGCATCGATAACTCTGGCTTCATCATAATTTCCTTCTTTTGATGGTCGTCTTTTGCTTTCAGACTTTGGCCTTGTATAATAGTATTATGTATTTGTAGGAGCCCTCTTGGGTTGTATATCATATTATATTTTTTGTTTTATATATATATATATATCCATATGTACTTTCTATCTATTGTAGTTCTATACAGTTGACCTCTAGGTTCTGGGTAGGTTTCAATTATTTATATTATTGTTTTATTAGTTTCGCTGGACTAGAGAGCTAAGACAGGTGCCCTAGGAGTTGAGTAATTATCTTGCCTATAGGTGGGATCTAACAGGTGCCATCTTCATCGGGAACATGTCATGACAAGTTGGTATCAGATCCTAAAGTTCATTGGTCTCGTCTGTACAGAGCTACCATCTAGTAGAGTGCTATGGATGGGTGCGGAGACATTCGTGGCTCATCTCTAGGAGGCTACAGGATGTTTAGGAACTTTCTTGTGTTGTTGATTCTTGTTGTGCATTTGTGTCAATAGCTTGTCGATGTTTAGGAATCTAACTTTATTAGTTCTTCACAAGTATGGTGTATAAGGGGCCCACTCAGGGTCTGGGCCAGGCTAGGGATGCATCGTCAGTCTCGAGTAGGGAGTAACGACCAGAGGCCCTAGTGTCGCCACTGCCGAAGACACCAACTCCCCCAGCTTCTTTTGTAGTTACCCCAGAGGTGCAGGTGGTACTTGGAGAGATGTTTGAAGCGCTTGGAGCCCTATAGCAAGGGTTGGCACCAACTCTAGATCCTCTAGTCCAGGCACTAATAGATCTTATTGTTATGGAGGTCCCGACTTAGCTAGAGGGAGCCGTATAGTTTCCAAACCAACGACTACTTATGTACTTTCTAAGACTGGCCCCACCGAGGTTTTTGAGAGCTACGATGGAGGATGCACAGGAGTTTCTGACAACTTTCATGGAGCAGTTATAGGCCTTATGATTTCTAGATACCCAAGAGATCGAGTTTGTTGTATATTGACTTGATGGTACCACAAGGCAGTGGTGCTTGACTTATCGAGATACCAGGACAATAGGGGCTATATCGATGACTTGGGTAGAGTTCACAGAGGCTTTTATGCCTAGATTTGTGCCCAGGAGATTTAGATATCATAGCCGGGATAAATTTATGTGACTTAAGTAGGGGCAGATGATTGTGTCCCAATATGAGGTTAGGTTCCAGGAGCTCTCCCGGTATGCTACGACTATTTTTCCTTTTGAGGAGGAGTGGATTCATTATTTTGTATGGGCGTTGAGGGCTCAAAAAAGGATGGGCACATATGCTTTGGTGACTTTAGGATGATCGTTTCTAGACATTGTTGATCTTGCTCGCTCCCTAGAGTAGATTAGTTGTGAGGCCCAAGGGGGAAGCAAGTGGGCTAGATGTGAGGGAGAGTTTAGTGGCTCCTAGACAGGGTTCTGAGTGCTGAGGGATAGGCCTCTGAGGAAAGATCAATAGGGTCAAACCAGTTGCCCATATCAGGCATCATTACAGGCTTCTGAGGGCGGCCATCAGGTCATAGGTACTTTTAGTAGGGGTGGTTCCTTATATTCTATTAGGCCAAGACAGAGTGAGAGTGACTCCACTTTTTCAAGGCTAGTTAGGTCATCTTTTGTAGGTAGTTAGGCCTCTAGGGCATCTGGATCGAGTCAATAGGACCGTGACCATAGGGACATGACTGCTTTGGGTTATTTTGGGTGCAGAGAACCATATCATTGGCTCAAAGACTGTCTAGACCATAGAGCAACACTCGCCGCCCCACAACCCAATAAGTCAGCTTCTACACCAGGAAGCAAGGGCATGGTCAGGATCGTAGCCGTCGGGATGATCAGTGCAAGCACTAATAAGGTTATCACCAGGGTTCCAAAGGGCCCTTCAGGGGCGGTAGAGTCGGGGGAAACTTTGATGTTCTAGGGGGAGGCTATCAGGCTATTTTATGCTGCACAAGCACGGGCCAAGGTTGAGACTTTTGATGAGGCCATCACAAGTACAATTATTGTATTCTAATAACAAGTTTCACCCTTATTTGATCCTCGTTCCACATTTTATTATGTATTTGTATATTATGTTTCTCGCTTGAGTGTGACTCTCGAGCTTTTGTCCTCTCCTATTTGGATATCGACCCCGGTGGAGGATTCATTGGTGGTTGTTCAGGTTTACGGAGGTTGTGTGGTTACTCTTCAGGGTTTTGACACTTGGGTTGATTTGATGTTACTTTATATACTGGATTTTGATCTTATTTTAGGTATAGGCTGGGTGGCCCCACATCATATTGTGTTTTACTGTTATGCCAAGAATCTCACCTTGGCGATACCGGGGATGTCTCCTGAGGTTTGGCAACGGTATGTGAGTCGAGTTCTAATGGGTATTATTATCTTATATTCAGGCTCAGAGATTGATTGCTGCAGGGTGTTCGACTTATTTAGCTTATGTACATGATGTGATAACTAAGACTACTATTGTGGTGTCTATGCCGGTTGTATGTGAGTTCCTTGATGTGTTTTGGTAGATTTTCTTTGGTTGCTACCTGAGTAGGGATTGATTTTACGATATAGGTGGAGTTGGGCACTAAGCCTATATCTATTCCTCCATATCAAATTGCTCCTGTAGAGATTAAGGAGCTCAACTCATATTTTCAGAGTTTGCTAGATCTAGGGTTCATACGACTGAGTATTTCTCCTTGGGGAGCTCTTGCCTTATTTGTGACAAAGAAGGACAGGACTCTCCAGACGTGTATTGATATCAACAGCTGGATAAGGTAATGGTGAAGAACCATTATCCTTCCGTATATTGATGACTTATTCGATCAGTTGCATAGGGCCTCAGTATTTTCTAAGGTTGATCTGAGATCAGGGTATCACCAACTGAGGATTAGGGTAGAGAATGTTTAGAAGACTGTCTTCCAGACCTGTTATGACCATTATGAGTTCCTAGTCATGCCTTTAGCCTGACTAATGCCCCTGCAATGTTCATGGACTTGATAACTTAGGTATTTTTGCCGTATCTAGACTCTTTTGTTATGGTTTTTATTGATGATATTTTGGTATATTTTTTGAGTCGAGAGTAGCTTGCCCAATACCTCCATATTGTGCTACAAACACTCTGGGATCACAAGTTGTATGCAAAATTTTCTAAGTGTGAGTTCTGGCTTGAGTCTGTGACTTTCTTGGGTCATCTTGTGTCTGACAAGGGTATTGTATTGATCCAACTAAGGTTGAAGTGATTTGTGGCTGACCTAGGCCTACTTTAGTGACAAAAATTCAAAGTTTTGTCAAGTTGGCAGGGTATTACAGATAGTTTGTTGAGGGGTTTTCCATTATTGCCACCCCATTGACTCGATTGACCTACTAGGGTATACTATTTGTGTGCTCCGATGAGTGTGAGGCCAAGTTTTAGAGGTTGAAGGAGTTGCTGACTACTACTCCTATTCTAACCCTCCCTGTTGAGGGAAAGCGCTTTGTGGTATACTATGATGCCTTCAAAATTGGGCTGGGTTGTGTATTGATGCAGCAGGGTCAAGTTATTACTTATGCTTCTCATCAGTTGTGGGCTCACGAGCGTAACTACCCCACATATAACCTTGAGTTGGTTTGCGCTCAAGGTCTGGAGGCATTATCTGTACGGCGTGCATTGTGATATTTATACAGACCATCGAAGCTTACAGTATATTATGACTCAGCGAGACATGAATTCCTGCCAGAGATGATGGATTGAGTTATTGGATGACTATTATATTTCTGTTTTATACCATCTAGGCAAGTCAAATGTGGTAGCAGATGCCTTGAGTCGAAAGGCGGTAAGTATGGGTAGCCTAGCATACCTAACAGTGGAGGAGAGACCATTAGCTTTTGACATTTAATCCCTAGCTAATCGATTGGTCCGATTGGATATTTTAGACTCCAGTCGAGTATTGGACTTTATTGGGGCTCAGTCTTCACTGATTGATCAATGAGTCGTCACTGGGTCTCCGAGATAGAGTATTACAGGGTATTGGGGGTCAAGCTATAGTTTATTTAGATGGAGTTCTTAGACTTGATGATCGATTGTGCGTTCCAAGAGTAGGGGATTTGATATAGTTGATTCTACATGAGGCACATGATTCCTAATATTCGATTCATCCATGCACAACTAAGATGTACGGAGATCTGAGGCAACATTACTGGTGGAATGGTATGAGGAGAGATATTGCAGAGTATGTGTTGCATTGTCTTAGTTGCTAGCAAGTAAAGGCTGAGCATCAGCAGTCCGGTGGGACACTTCAGTCGTTGCCTATTCTCAAGTGGAAGTGGGAACGAGTAATTATGGACTTTCTAATGGGATTTCCTCGTACTTTCAAGTGTTATGACAATATTTGGGTGATAGTTGATCGATTGACTAATTTTTCCCACTTCCATCCGGTCTGTTCTACCTTCGGTGCCGAGAGATTAGCTCGTATTTACATTCAGGAGATAGTTGGTTGCACGGGGTGCCTATATCTATCATATCTGACTGAGGGTCACAGTTTACCTCCAACTTTTGGAGGGCTTTTCAGCAGGAGTTGGGCACCGAGTTTATTTGAGCACAACATTTTACCCCTAGACTAATGGCCAGTTCGAGCGCACTATACAAGTTTTAGAGGATATGTTGTGGGCTTGTGTGTTAGAGTTTGGGGGTCAATTTCTTCCGTTAGATGAGTTTGCCTATAATAGCAATTATCACACTAGCATTCAAATGGCCCCGTTTGAGGCATTATATGGTCGGTGATGCCGTACTCTTGTTGGGTTGTTTGAGTCTTCAGAGTTGAGTTCGTACAATATAGATTTGTTGCAGGATGCCCTAGCCAGGGGTCGGTTTATACAAGATAGGCTGCTCAAAATCAGCACTAGTGTTATGCTGACTGTGGATGCCGATTCTTCCAGTTTAAGGTTGGAGACCATGTATTCTTGAGAGTATCACTCCTAAAAGGGGTCATGCGGTTCGGGAGACAAGGTAAGCTAAGTCCCCAATATATTGGACATTTTGAGATCTTGAGACAGGTTGGGCCAGTTGCTTATAAGTTAGCCTTACCTCTAGCTTACTCTGCCATTCACCCTTTGTTCCATGTGTTGATGCTATGTTGGTATGTTCTAGATAAGTCGCATGTGCTGTAATATGATTTGGTTGAGTTAGATGACCATCTGACTTTTGTTGAGGAGCTGGTAGCCATTTTAGTTAGAGATACCAGACAACTGCGCTCCAGAGTCATATCGATGGTTAAGGTACAGTGGCGACACTGTCTGGTCGAGGAGTCTACCTGGGATATGGAGGCACAAATGCAGGAGCAACACCATGACCTATTTGAGCCATCAGGTATGCCTTCTACCTATTTGATACAAATCCCAATTCTGTGTTTCTATGTTATTTCTGTTGTTCTAAGCTTTTATATAGTGTCCTCAGACCTATTATGACCTGTTGGGACTATCGGGATGGTTATTGAGTGTTTTAGTTATGAGATGCGCAAGTTTGCAAGTTAGTGAGAAGTTAAAACTGCTAAAATGAGATTTGTATCAAAACTCTAGTAAACGGCCTTGGAATGACATTCTGATGGTTCCATTAGTTCTGGAATGGCTGATTTGTAGAATTGAAAATTGATGGCGTGGTCACTTCCAGAATGTCAAAAACAGTAAAAAATGACCCTTCATTAGTTGACGGGGGCATCCAGTTGCATTTTGACCCCCTCAACTCTTTTTAGTTAAATTAATCGGAAAGAAGTGGGACCCTCATTTTTCTATAGGATGCTCCGTTGGGAATTCCAAATGCACCATTGGATTCAGAAGGTTGAAATATGGGTGGTTATTCTATTTATTTGCCTAAATCGGACATCATATGCCCTAGGAATGCCTCAGATAAGTTTGGGACAGTTGGTCCAGCACAAGATGAAATAACCCTCCACGTTCACGAAGAGTGTTAGTGCGATCATTGAGAGTACACGTGGCAGAGCTCTGCACTTATCAAGAGGCCTCCACATTCACGGAGAAGGGAAACCTACCCAGGCCTCTGTGTTTGTGGGGCTTGATCCACGTTCGCAGAGATGAGGCTTGAGGTCTATATAAGTGCTTCATCATTTTGCGAATAACACGTTTCACAAACTTCAACAACTCATAACTTTGGCATTTCAACTCTATTTTAGCTATCCAAAGGTCCACATGTCTCATTGTTTTTGCAAGAAACGCTGTGGTGAAGTCATTTTGGGATTTTACATGCAATTTGAGGTAACATTGTTGTCTTAACTGTTGTTGTTCTCAAAATTGTAAAAAACCTTTAGGTGTGACTTCGTAACCTATTCTTGACGAAATGGAAAAACATTTGAGCCTAAACTGTTGTACGTTCCGAGGGGAATGTTGTGATATGCTTGGTGTTGGCTGTAATTGTTTGGTTTTTGACAATTTGGACCGAGAAAATTTTGAAAAAAATGTTTTCCTAGTAATGTTTTTAACTTTGTTTTTGGGCGTTTTTTCGATCTTCTGGGATCCATTTTGGGCTGAACTTTCGGCTGTACACTTGGGTTATTGTGGGGGAACATATTTTGGGATTTTGTTTAAAATTTTGGCATAGTTCCTATTTTTCCCATTTTAGGCACTTTTGGCCTAATTTCACTTGTTTCCCAAGATAATTCAAACAAACTGACTGTGTTGGTATTGTGATTTATGTTTTCATAGGGAGAAACATTGAGAGGCCATCAGGAAGGAAAATGCTCAGCTGGTGTGATTTGGAGTTTGAGGTGTTGATAGCCAGGTAAGTTAGGCTTTTCCCCAACCTTAGACTGAGTGGAACTATATGCTTATTGTACTTTGATGTATATGAGATGTTAGTTAAGCCTTATATGCATGGTATCTGTTGTGATGGGACCGTACTAAGGGTTATTGGTTATGGATTCTATAGATTCAGTATATTATGGTATTATTAATCATAAGGAGGCCTGTATATCGGATGATACCGTGGCAGGTATGTACTCGGACCTATCTTATTGTCTAGAAAACATGCTAGTGATGTTACTGAGATAGGATGAATCTGAGGCTAGTTGTTGAATACTTATCATACTGTTACTTGTTTCTGATTTAGATGTGCTCCTGTTGGGTTAGTTGTTGTGAGGACTTAGAATATTACTAGTGTTTTCATGTTATACTTTCGTTTCGTATAGTCTACTGGGTCACTACATGTTAGTTTTGATTTTATACTAATTATTAAGATATGCACTTCTATGTACTATTGTGAGTTATTGGGTTCTGTTCTTGCATATTTGAGACATGGGTTAGTTGATGCTATCAGAGGGATGGTAATATTTAGGGATACCTCTATTGTGAATGTCGTTTCCTATGTTGAATCTTGGCACGAATGACTTTGGAATTCTAAATCCAAATGCACTGGTTGAGCGAATGATAGTTGATATCTTGAGTCTTAGATGTGTCTCGCCATCGCCTTTGAATGCTGGTGGCCATCCGAGAGTCCGAGTCTTGGTTGACATTCCCCACGGTCCAAGCCCGATGGACGCAACTGAGATACTAGGTGGTGGATGTAGATTTTGAGAATCGAGTGCCGACTGAGATTTGGGTCGAGGACCCCACTATTTTCATTTTTAGGGGCGAGACCCCGTGATTGATATTTTGAGATTAGACACAATTATTATGCGAGGGGTATTCTTTCTCTCACGGGGGATACGTCCCACCATTATTGTAACAACCCAAACTTTTTTGAAATCTCCTTATGATTGGCATTATATGATGTACTACAGGTCATGGTTGAGTTTTGGTAGCAACGAATTGAGTTTAAGTGATCGAATGCAAAACAGGCTAGTTGGTGGCCTAGAGGGACATTTTGGGCAGTGTACTTCAAACGGTCCCAACTTTTGATGTGGGTTGAACCATATGGGTTACTATATATAAAATTTAATATCTTTGAGTTATCTTCGCAACGCAACTGGTTTCACTCGATTCAGAGTTTGGATGAGGAAATTATGGCCTAAACAGTGGGACTGTCTGAAATTTGGAAGACATTGGAGATAGGCTCAGAAAAGTGGCTAAGGGCAGGGCCACGGTCCGTGAAACTTGTCACGGTACGTGTGGGGTGCTCCAGTGAGCTAGGGGTGGACAGGAACCACCCTATGAACCAAGTACTAAGCCACGGAACCTCAAACGGTCCGTTTGAGCTTAGACGGTCCGTGTACTGTCCCGTCAAGTGGGACAGTGGCTAGGCCAAGCCATGGACGAGTTTAGGTGGCTAATTCTAGGCTCACGGGACCTTGAGACGGCCAGCCAACCTCCAAACGGTCCGTCAAAATGCTCGTCAAGTGTTCCAGAAAATCCTCTGGGAGTTCGCGTTGAAAATTTGACTAAGTGTTGTCTGATGGGAGGGGAGACGGTCCGTGAACAGTGTGATGGGCATTGTAGCACCATTTTACTCTGCTTAGTCTCGGAAATTTACGTTTTATTAATGATAATTTCGTGATTTAACAATTCCTTAAGTCCCTTTTTTGTACCTTAAGGTCTCTTAAACCCCTAAAACATTCCCAAACCCTCATTCATCCATTCAAACTCTCCTACATTCTCTTTAGAAATTCTAAGACTCTCTTGGCCTCCATTGAAGAAAGATTGGGAAATATATGGAAGAAGACCTTGACTAAGTATGACTTTGCTAATTGTTGGTGGAATTAAGGTATGTGGGACTTGATTCAAGGATCCTCTTTCATCCTTGAAGACCCTA
>JBCEWC010020266.1:0-11011 GCA_038996855.1 Solanum aculeatissimum
ATATAGAATTTTGAATGTATCCAAGGTAATCACGTGAGAGAATGTAGTATATAATGAGAAAAGTTGTGTAATAGAGAAAATATTTTTTCTTTCTTTGTATGGTGTGTCGTAAGTATTCTTGACTGTGTAATTTTCTCCAACATGGGAAAAGAATGAAAATGAATTCTTTCTTATATAGCAAATAGATGACCAAGTAATTAAAGGTAAGAGCATAATTTTAAGACATAAGTCAAGAATATTATTCCTTTAATTAGTCTAATCAATCAATTAAGAATAAATTAAGATTTTTTACTAACTAAAGGAAACATTTACCATAAAAGAGAAATTAAGAAATTTTTCCACAAATTAAAAAGGGCAAGTGAATCAATTAGTAATTTAAATTTACCATAAATTATGAGCTAAAATGATTTTAGTCAAAATATTACCAAATAAGCTAAAATATTACCAGAAATAATAATAATAATAATGATAATAATAATAACTGAGGAATATACCAAATGTCAGAAAATATCTTACCACACATATTACGAATTTTCATGGGGCAATAAAATTATTTTAAGGTTAAAAAGATGAACGTAAAGTTTCAGAGAGAAAAGAAATAATAAACGGACTAAATCGCATAACAAACTTTGCGTAATCAGATACCCATTTACAATAATCTTCTATCACACGTGCACCTGATTACTTTGGGTAAAGCAAGGGCCAAATTCTATAAACAAAGAATCACTTTTGGAGTAAAACATGAATGTTTAAGGGCAATAAATTAGATAATATGAATTTAAAGGTCACTAAATTAGAGGAAGATTTATTTTATTTCTAAATGAGCCACAAACTCAATTCAGAGAGTGACATATGCCAGAGTCAATCAATTACATGACAAATAACAAAATGAGCAATTGTAGACGAAATCAAGCCTAATTCGAGCAAAAGAGATTTGACAACTTTAACTAACCAAGAACTAAAAATCGACACAGAGCAATAGCATACTAAATAATTTGAACGATTAGAAGAACTTAAAGGAAACACACTTTAATTCATAATGTTTATCATCCGTCAACAAGATCATGACGAAAGAATAGATGAACACAATACCGAAGAGTCAAGATTTATAAAAACATACCAATCTCGTCTAGAGGAGGATCTCGTAGTCGTTCACCCAAAAAGGAACAACACTATTTTACCTTGAGCTTTTTCGACTGGTTGGAGCTATTTTTCTGTGAACTAACTTCCGCCAGCGAGAAGAGGAAGGAAATGGGGTCTGCTGGTAGCCCGGTGACTGCCCCATCGATAATGAGGAAGGTGAAGGAGAAGGGTTTGAGGGGCTGCCGGTGGCGACTGCTGGCAGCGAAGGGTGGCGGAGATGCACCGGCGAGGCAATGATTTTCGACAACAAAGGGGCTGTCGGTGGAGAGAGAGAGAGACAATGCCGGGGTTTGAAGGTTTTCGCGGCGTCGTTTGGTGGCTGGTTGTTTTCGATGACGGGGGTTGGTGGTTGCTGGACAGAGGGAAAAAGGGAGACGGGTGAGGAAAGTGTGTGAAAAATGAAGGAGGGGATCGCCGACGTTGATGGTGGAGGAAGCGACGGCGGAGGAGGAGGATTTTCAAAAAGGAGAGTGGGAAGTGAGAAAAAAAATATTAGGAAAAATGGGGTATTAGGTATTAGGAGTGAAAATAAGGGGAGAAATTATTTGGACCGTTGGATCAAGGGTAATGAACGAGATTAAATTTGATAAAAATAGGTTGAAATTGGGTTAAAATTTAAAATAAAGCCACAAATTGATTCAATTTAGGCTAGATTTGAAAGAATTACGTAAGAAAAATTGGCTAGAATTGAAAAAAATTTGATAAAAAAGGCAACGAATTAAATAAATTGGGATAAAATTGAATAGATTATCATCTTACTAATAAATATAATATACGAATTTACAAAACAAATGCTTTTAAAATAATTATTTTATGTAAAATGCGTAATGTATACCAATATTGTTATGTGAAATATTAAGCTTATTGAAATTATTATTTTAATATTTGAAAATTGATTAAAACATACAATGCGTTTAAAGTACGATATTAATATATTAATAATAATAATAAGTACAAAAATAATAACGATAATAATAATAAATAATATTAATACTACTTTTATTATTACTATTAAAATAATTATTATTATAATAAAATAAAGAATAGTAATAATACTATAAAAAGTAAATTTATTTTTTTTAATTATTTTATTGTTATTATTTTTTAAATGGCAAAATATTCAATGAGCAAAATTTTGAAAGTTTTAGAATATATATTAAATTATGTAATTATTTGCAAATAAACTCGTTTATTTAAGAAAGTTTTAAAAATACCTATTTTAATCAAATGACAATCTAAAATGGGTTTAGATCGGTCAAAATTGGGTGTCAAAAGTTGTGTAATAGACTTAGTAATTTTGTTATTTTTATCTTATAAATTTGAGCTTCCGTATTATATCGTATTTCATCAATACATGATTCAATTTATTTATTTTAATATTTTATAAAAATTAAATTCATATAGAGGTACATTTGATCACCTCGCATAGTTCAGGGGTATATTTAATACTTCTAATGGATGTGTGATTTTGATAGGTTATTTAGGTCTTAAATATCTCCCTTGTTGATTTATTTGTTTATCATTATGTTAGTTTCTCGTTCTTATTAGTTTTTTAGTGTGAAAATATGATAAATAAAAAGAAAGAGTAGGAATAGAATTTAAAAAAGAAAGAAAGAAAAAAAATTAAAATTATCTTTTTGCGTTCATATTGTAATTTACTTAAACAAAAAATAACAGTGCATGTAATTAATCATAGCATACTAATATTCATATCTTGCTTATATAATCATATCAAAACTATTTTTTTCTAATTTAGTTTTTATTTTTCTAATTTATTTTTCTCTTTATAAGTTAATCTAATGCTCATATTTTTTTGAAAGTGACACTTATTAGATTTTTAAGTTAAGTGTTCTTTTGAATTCAATTCTTATAGTCAGTTTATGTCGTAACTCATGTGTTATTTTAGCTCCACAATCATTCTTAATTTTTAAATTTTAAAAGATTAAATAATTAAATTTAGATATAAAATATAAAATATTATTTTTAGTAAAAACTATCAATTTAAATTATTTTTTTACAGAAATTTAAATATTTTTTAGAAAAACTGCCAATTGATAGAATTTGATTAAAAAACTGTCAACTGACAAAATTATTTACAGTTTGTTTCTTGAAAAATATTATATTAGTATGGAAAAAGGGTCAAAAATGCCCTTGTACTACTAGAAAGGATAAAAAATGTTCTTCGTTTATACTTTTGACCATTTATGCTCTTGCACTATCAGAAATTGGTCAAAAATGCCCTGATACTAACGAAAAAGGATAAAAAAATGCCCTTGATTTATATTTTGGTCCAAAAATGCCTTTGTTAATGATACTTTGGTCCAAAAATGATGCTAAGGGAATTTTTGGACCAAAGTGTTGACGATAAGAGTATTTTTAATTAGTAAATATTTATCTTACTTCAATTCAAGAAAAAAAATTAAAAATATATTTTTTGCTTTATTATAATTACTATTTTTATTGTTATCTAAATAAAAATTAATGTTTGGTTTACTATGATCTTATATTTATGACATATATTATTTACTATAGGGGTACGATGGTCTATTTTAATTGATAAAATGAGATTAAAAAATAAAATTATTTTATTACATTTTTATTAGTTTATGTGATTTTTTTTTTAAAATAGGAAAAGAATTCTTTAAAAATAAATTTTTTAATTAGGAATACAATATGTTTAAAAAGAAAAAATATATATACATTCGTTTAAAGAAGGACATTTCTGACCCATTTGGTAACAATAAGGGCATTTTTGGACCAAAGTATAAATCAAGGGTATTTTTTACTCTTTTCCATTAGTATTAGGACATTTTTGACTTATTTCTGATAGTACAAGGGCATAAATGACCCAAAGTATAAACGAAAGACATGTTTTATCCTTTCTGAATAGTACAAGAGCATTTTTGACCTTTTTCCCTTTTAAAAATAGATGTTTCAGTTTATTTGGTCATTTACTCAAATTAAGAGAACTTTTATGACCATATCTGATACTATTTAGTAATTGACCTATTTTGGAAAGTAATGCCATATTTTTTGTATAAAAGATTAATTCATGGTAAATTTATTTTTTAGTTAATATAGTCAACTGTTGACATCCAATTTTTACCCACCATAATACGAATTAAATATTGAACTTTTAATTTTAAAACAACTGTGAATAATTGACTTTCGAAAATGCAATTTTTTTTTTAATGATTTTCAGAGTTTAAATCTTTTATTCCTAATTATGTTATATACCCTATATTATACATCTTAATTTCGAATGTTGAGTATTTTAATTTTATGTCTCATTCAATTTTTCACCAAGTTCTCAATAAGAATTTTCGTTATTTTTAATTTAATCACTTCTAGAATTAACCGTTTCATAACTAAATTCAATTATTTTAAGTTGTTGACAATTTAAAACTTCTTAATTAATTCGTCCAGTAGTCGAATTAGTCAATTAAATTCAATTTGATTACGTTTAATTGGCCATAATTGCAATTCAAGTGGCTATTTTCTCAATTTAATCTCCACCCTTAACCTATTTTTCAGATTTGCTATTTTTTTCATCCCTTTTCTAATCCCATTTCAATCAACTCAGCACAACATTTGACCAGTCTCAGCCCAATTTTAGCAAAAAAACCCAGCCCACCTCCCTTTCATTACATCGGCATATACACTCCCACACCCTCCCATGTATACTCTCCCTCAGCCAAATCCAAAAATACTCCAGCCCATACCTATATACCCCCAATCCAACCCAATTTAACGCCGACCTGGTCCACTCTACATCATCAGCAACATATACACACGCTAAACATACATACTCACCCCAGACGCTCCGCACGCGCCCCCTTTCTCTCCTATTTCCTCTCCCAGACTCACACGCTCCTCACTCTCCTTCCTTCTTCATCGATGAAGAACGGCCAACAACAACAAAATCTCGCCTAGATTCCCTCAATCTTTCTCTCCAACGACTCTCCTCTAACAAACTCCAACGTTCTTCAGCCTTGCCTGTACATACATGTCCCCCTCATCGTTGTCCCTTACAGTTTCGTTGGTTGAGAATCAACACGTGTCATCATCTCTTCATCATCCCACCTTTAATCCTTCAAATTGGTAGCCAAGATTGAAGATTCGTTGGATTCCCTCAACGAATTCAGCTTTCCCTTATCCAAATTTGATTTTCGAATTCAAAAAATCCGCTCCAAAATCACAAATTTAGCCCCCGATTTCCCCCCTTCTGAACCCTAAATCCGTCCGTATTTAAACCCATTTCCACTCTATTGAAAAGGGTTACGAGTTCTTAGAAGACTCATTCCGAAAAACCCTAAAACTCCTAAAGTTCGTTCTAAACCTGAAAAGCCCCAAAAATCTTCTTGAAAAGGTTGTTGGAAACTCGAAGGTTAGAAAGCTAGAGGTTTTGGGTATCAAAACAAAGATTCATTTCTCGTGGTGAAGGGTTCGTCCTCTGGTTCGTGGTCCCAGAACGTTGCACGCAAAAAGGTAACCTCTTTCCCGTCCTTCATGTCATGTTCTTTTCATAGTATTGTTTTAGTGAGGCTACATCTCGTAAATGGCATTTTGTCCCTTGTTGCTTGAAATTTCGCATTTGACTGTGATTAGCCTTGGTTGTTCACTGATACACCCAAATTCACACCTCAATTGATGTGCAAAGCGGTCGTTGACCAAATATAGAACCCAACTAGAGTTGGGGTCGATCCCACAGGGAATGCGTGAAAATACAATTAGAAGTACTTCGTCTCACGTGCAATTCTAATTTCCAAAATAACAATGCATAAAGAAAATGGGAGTTTTTGCAGTAATATTTAAACTAAGTGACAGATGTATTCTACTAATTTCTATCTACGATGACTATTGAAATTCAACAATGACTTGTTAGACTAGGCTTATGGTTTCCATGACACCAAGTTCAATACTCAAACTTAGGGCTTTTGTGACCGTGATCTCATATACAGAGTAAGTAACTAGTTAACACCTAATTCACCTTCCAGTCCTTCTTAGGTGTATATCGTCCCTTACTTTCCAGTCTCAGAATGTTTTACTTATATCAACTTACTTTTCACTCCAGGATACTCTCACCTTCCAGTCTCGAGTACTTAGACTAGGTTAAAAACTCCGAATTCTGCGCCAAGACTCTTTTCCTAATCACTACCTCCCTTTCGGGAAAACAGTGAATACAGGGCTACCCAAATGCGTCGACTCATCAAGGATTAAGTTCAATTGAAGATATCTTGTGGTGTATACAGTGATCACTTCCGACGTTAGCCCTAAATTTTCCTATCTTCTTTGGTAATCATGGTCCCCACAACCCTAGTTATGGGTTTAGCCTAGCATGCTTGAAGAATCCGAATTAGAATAAGATGAAGAAGACATGATTCAAACTTATGATTGCGAGATCAACGAAATTACAACTTGCAATTACAATTCAATGGATCAAACGTAGCAAAAAGTTTGCAAAAGTAATATCTCAAGCACAAGTTCACCTTGATCTATCCTTAGCCGTCAGTAACAACCTAAAAACGACCTAATAAAAATGTATTTATATGATTTAAAATAAATCCTAAACAAAATAGAAAAACCAAGTGTCGGCACGCTAAATCGACAACTACATAGACTGTTTAAGGTTCAACGGTCTGTGTCACCTTCCGTCTGAATCCCCTTAGTACCCGGGCTTCACTCGTTCATCAGATGGCTTACTGTCTCAGTTCACGACACAGTGTAACGGACCGTGTACTGACACAAGGTCCGTGTAAGTAACCGTCTGACTTGCCTTGGTCTTTACCCTAAGTGTGCACTTTGGCCTCGATTCTGTGATTTTTAACGGTAGGAGAAACGGTCCGTTAAACTACAAACAGCTCGTCACACACTCCGTTTCCTTCCACATAGACTTACTTCTTTGGCAACTTCCTGGACAGCTTTCTGCCTTGGTTCACGAGCAATTACACAGCCCGTGAAAGAGTACACGGGCCGTCAATCCTTCCGTGTGATCATACTTGTTTCATTTTCTCCTCACTCTGCTTTGGCCCTTCTCTACCACTTCTCACGGCCATCCTCACGGCCCGTGCAAGGTCACACGACCCGTGGTGCTGACCGTGTGTGGCTATAATTTGCCCAGTTTTGGACATTTTCTTCCTTTATCGACGGTGTTCGTGCCTTGCCTGATTTTTCCTGAAAATACACTACACAAAACATTAAACGCACACAATTTTCTTGAGAACTTACAAAGATTTCACTTGAAAAGTGTTAAATGATGAGCATTTTCGCGACTCATCAACACCCTCAACTTAAAATCCTTGCTTGTCCTCAAGCAATAACACACAAACATAAACCCCTAATAGGTAATATGCAATCATCCCCGCGTTAGTCAGAATCACACTCAAACACAACTTTAACATGCGCATACACCCTAACAGACTTGCACAACTCTAGCTAAGCATCATATTATGTCCAGCTGATCGTTTTATACTAAAAAATGACAATGGTTGTCAGGTAAGAATAAAAAACATGTATGGATGGTGCCCTCACCACAAAGTAGTCTCACACACAATATATGTTTGCAACACAGAGACTGGAATGTAGGCACTCACGCTCACAACAGATTCTCAACTAACACACAAGTACAGACCATAGGCTTGCCCTTATTTTCACCACCTCGGCTATTGAACGACCTTGTTAGGATCACTATAGGACTTTTTTGGCTTGCAACGTAGGCTCAGGTTAGGGTGTGGTACATTTAGGATCAATAGTGACTAACTTGGCCCCTCCAAAGCGTTACCTAGACTTAGCCCTCACTTTTTATCACCAAATTCATGTTCTCCCCTATTTCTGCATGTTTTAGGGAGCATTGCCATTTTTTTATCACTTATTTATTAATTCTAAATATTTTTTTTTCAAACTTTGCTCCCCATTCTTCAGTTTCTTCGTATTCCTTTTTACCTCACCATTTTCCTTATACTTTTTCCTTTTCCCACAATAACCACCCTCAACTTAGGCTTTTTGCCTATATTGAGGTACACAGTGTCTTTCTAACAGGACCAGGGCCAATAAAAGCCACCCTCCACTTAGGCGTTAACCTAATGTGAGGTTCACGAAGTCCTTGGAGAGACCAGGGCCAATATCAGGATTTGCATCAAAGAAGGCAAGGTGAGTTAGGTGATTACAAAGAAAAAGGTTCGTTTCGGCTCAAATTTTTGGTTCAAAGGGACACTTTCATTTGGTTAGTTGATTTAGGCTAAGTGACTTTTTACAAATACGGCCTAAGATCCTTTCCTAACTAAGTCATTCGAGCATTTTAGTGAGACTAACCGGGTAAGTTCTAGCTTACAAGTGTGCCACTTGAATTCAAACACTATGTTCACACGCACATGGCACACATCCTACGCTAGCTAACACCAGCCAACCAAGTATTTTTCTCACTCATTCAAAATCATCAACCAGACAATATACACAACCTTAGCACAAAAATCATACAAAGTCGTTAGGGCATAATGCATGTACACGCCATCACTGTGATTATCATCATACCAACTTAGGAATATTACCCAACCTATTACAGACCTTATGTTTATGCAAATTACAACCTAAACATGCCAGTTCTACTAGATAGACCACATAAGAGAAAAGAAACATGGCAACAAAAACTCCCAGGTGACAAGAATGTCCCACCCCCTCCAAAAAGAAAGTGTATTCCCCTCAATGCGCAGAAAGTAGACAATAGAAGAACAAAAGGGCAAGGACATACCTGAGACACACTAGGCGTCGGGCTGAGCCGGTACATCAGCATGCGACCCTCCATCGGGGTCGTCTCCCGCAATCTGTGGTCCACCGGCAAACACACTTCTAGACGCTCCAGCTTGCGCCGCTTCCAGAGCCAACCTTTCCTCCTCTTCCTATAACGTTGCTGCTTGCCGATTGGCTCGAAGTGTTTTGCGCAACTGTTTGGCTTCGGCCTCTTGAGGATCCTCGGGTGGGCTGTTTCGGTGTTAGCACTTTTTGTCCTTTCCTCTTCGGCAGAAAGGCTCTGGTGGAGCCATAGTAGATGCCGCATGTGCCGGAGGTGCCGCAGCCCACAAACCCTCCAAGGACCGGGCTGGAGCAGGGGCTGAAAAGAGGTCCAATAATGACTCAGCAGGTGGAGGTGGTGGGGGGGCATTATACTTAGCCATAAGCATGGCTACTTAGTTTTTCAACTCGGCAACCGTGTTAGCTATGTTGGAGGCCTCCTTCCCCGACAGATTGTTGATCTGCTCCTGAAAGTATATCTCCAAGCCATTGATCTGGGTATGGAGAACTGCTATCTCATTGCGCCACTCAGAGCGGATAGACTCTGCATGATTATGGAGGACCTGTGGCATGTGCTCCACTATCTGATCAACAATAGCCCGTGTCTGCCTCTGCTCATTTACCAGACGGGTCAAGAACGCATAGGGCACATAGACATACCTTGGAGTTGTTGCCGCCTGGGAAGAGCTACCCCCAGTCTGATCCGATTCTCCACCTGTCGGGGGTATCTCTGTAGCTCCCTCCAAATCCATGGGTTGTTGTGGGCCTTCTTGAGGAAATACTGGTTGGGTTCCGTATCGTGGCGTCCTTGTCCGGAAAAGGGAGTCGTTGACGTCTTTGATCAAAGTTATATTTACCCCCCTGTTGGATATGTCTTCCGGTCCAAGTATCGCGTGACAGGAACCTAGGCGCATCGGCAGAGAGCTCTGATGAGGCAAGGAAATGGCATGGTTGATCGCTCACTGAGGGCCCTATCTCTCATCTCTGTAGCTATGACCCGCCCTGCATTGATGGGATATCGGGCTATGAGGCATGCAACCAAGGAAGCCTGCGACAACTGGAGAATGTTGTCATTGAGAGTGGGTCGCAGACGAGCCCGCACCACAGATAATAAAAATTTAGCCTGAAAATTCAGGGAGGCTTTCGTAATGGGGGTCCGTGGGTCATTTATCCAAGCAGCCTCAACACCCTGCAAAGCTATTTGTTGTGCAATCCATGTGACCATGGCAACTCTGGAGGCAGGGTCATCTAATAAGGCGGACTCAGAAATCTGATAGACTTTTGCAGCATAGAGTCCGTCCGTTGGTGGTCTGTATTCTGGGCCATGTATGAAATGGTTGATAGTCGCCTCAGAGATATCTATTTCTCGCCCCCGAATGGTCAAACTAGGTATAGGTCTCACATTTCCATCCATGTACCTCTGCAACCGCCGAGTACCACCTCCCACTGAATTTAACAGGTTCGCCGCATAAGCTGAGTAGAATTCCTGGATGAGGACAGGCCCATAGAATCCAAGCTTTTGGATCATCCACCCAAACTCGTGAAACTCGAAAGCGGCTTTGATATCCGGAACTACATCAAAGTGTTCGGTGAAAATGATCAACTCTGGGATCATTGTTTGCTTCTGAAAGCCCCCAGAACCTTTGGTCAGCCCGTTTAAATAGATCTCCCTACCGCCTGGAGTGGAACATCTGCCGTGGAGGAACAAGAGGGTAGTCCGGGCCTCCTCCTCATTAGGAGCTTGAGCAACAGCAGAGTGGGGCGGTGTATCGAGATCTGCTGCTTGCTCTGTGTCCTCAAAGTGCTGGGCAACATCCACCTCCGCACCCTCCAATAGAGGTGGGCCCAATGTGGAAAGGGAAGTCACCTGTTGGGTCGTCCGGGCTCGAGTCATGCGGGGGGAGTGGGGTGAGACATTGCCAGTAAATTGAGCCTCTACCCCCTCAGATGACTCTGAGCCCGAGCTACTCCCTGTTGGTGAACTAGAGGACTCGGTGGGATAATCACGAAGTCTGATTTGTCTGCGAGGACCCATCGTGCCTGAAAGCATAAAACAAGTGTCATTAGTCTTTGGAGATCA